>MU204386.1:3460893-3473757 GCA_017309775.1 Paedocypris sp. Pulau Singkep
ACACACATACTGTCTCACAAACACAGACACAACACAAACAGCCAGACTCACTCTCTCACTCACACACACACACACTCACTGTCTCACAAACACAGACACACACTCACACCATCAGACAAACACAAAACACTCTTTCTCTCTCTAACACACACACGGTTGTACACTGTGATCCACCAAACAGTTGCTTCAGCTAAACCTTGTCACAAAGAAATCACGTGGCTCCGCCCTTTAACGCAGAGCGATGACATCACCCCTGATGGAGTGAATACTAACGAGTGTGTGTGTGTGTGTGTTTGCTCTCTTCTCTTTCCTCAGGCCTTCCTGGATCACTTCAGCCGCTCTCTGCAGCACGAGTACGGGCAGCGCGGGATCTTCGTGCAGAGTTTGCTGCCGTGTGGAGTGGCCACAGGAAGCCCAGAGGATGCTGGGAGTGTGCTGGTGCCCTGCCCGCGCGTTTATGCCCGACACGCCCTTTCTACCCTGGGGGTCTCTCACAGGACGACCGGGTACTGGCCTCACACTCTACAGGTAACGGCTACCGTGTTCTTCGGACGATAGAAGAGCTGCACGATTATTCGTTAAAAGATCGCGATCTCACTCGGTTCAGGACTCTAAGCTGTTCCACAAAGTTTGGGACACATTTCTTTTTTCTGTTAAGTCTGTGCCTCTCTGTGATGACTGATGTTTATTTGGATTTGCCGATTTTATGTTTTCCTCGTCTATTGCTGATCATTTTTTTTTAATTTACTTTTTTTTTTTTGCTCTAAATTTAATTTAATTTTTTTAATTGTTTACATTTAATCAGGTATTCAACCGTTGCAATTGGGGCGAATGCGGGGTGGCGGGGCTGCGGAGGGATAATGTTTGTCTGTAAAATACTGTTTTGTATGGTTATTTGGGGAAATAGAAAAAAAAACAGCATGTCATACTCTCTGTAAATGTGTACGTTTACATTCAACTTTTTGGCCAATAAAAATTGTAAAAAAAAAAAAAAAAAAAGATTGCGATCTCAATTCCGCCGCCCTCGCCATCTTAATCCAGCATTTACGTATACGATTCAGCCAATGACACGCACTCCCGTGTTTCTATGGGATCAAATTAGTGCCAAAAACGACACTTTTTTGACTCTTTGCTCTGATTGGTCAAAGCGAACCCTTCACGATGCAGATCTCGCCATTGCCATCCTAAAACTAAAATCGTTTGAGAGATTTAGCAGATATAAAAAGGGTTATAACAGATTTTCTTCTTTACATCATTACTATTACGATACATTATTTTTCCTCACGTTTATTTTCATTTAAAGCAAAGATTAATTGTATAATTAATACATAATACGTGTTATTCTATTGCTGTTCGACCACCTGATGTTCAGGGTGAAATCTTCAAAATAAAAAGGAAAAATCCTAAAAATCTTTTTTCCAAGCAAAACATAATCATTATTCTCATTTTATCCAGACTCGTGCAGCTCTAAATACAGTATGCCAATATATGCCAACATTTGAAACTGGAAGGAAGTCGTACATTAATGATTATTGGGAGAAAAAGTCGTTATATAAGTCTACATAACGAGGAACATTTTGTTATGTTAAAAATGTGCAAAAATATGGAACAAGCTCATCTGACGCATTCAAAACAAATATTATAAATATAATAAAATAGTATTTTAGTTTTTAAATAATAGTTTGAAAATAACTTAACATTGCACATCAAAACCAAAAAAAAAACGAAAAAAAAAAAAAAAAGAAATATATATATATATACACTACTAAAAGTGCGCAAAATGAACGGAACAAGGTCAGAATTAGTAGAGATGTGTAGAAAAGAATACTATGGCAAGCCAAAATAACAATTAAACCTTTCCAGTTGCGTTTTCTTTGTGGTTGACATCAGTATCAAACTAAACAGTGGTGTTTCAAACCAGTAATAGTTGACAATAAAGTCAATTTAGTCATGGAGGTGTAAACTAGATCTTAAAAGATCGCGATCTGGCTTCTATCCCCCTTGCGATCTTAATCCAGTGTTTGTACAATTCAGCCAAACTCGAGATAACAAACACAGTTTAGTGTTTCTACGGGATCAAATTAGTGCCATAAAGAGATTTGCGTGTAATTACTTTTCCTTACATTTATTTCGATTCAAAGCAAAGAGTAATACGTGATATTCTGTTTGACATCTGTTGTTGAGGGATACGTCTTTAAAATGAAAAGAACAATCCCAGAATTGTGAAAGAATCGTGATCTCTATTCTGAGCAAAGAAAAAATCGCGATTCACATTTAAAATCTTTACAGAGTGTGAATGTTAAAATGGCTTGCCATAGCTCACTCTTCTTCTTCCCGGTGTTAAGTACTACTCACAAGCCGTGATGCTAAGACATTCGGACAGATTTCTGCGCTAAAGTCAGACACGAGACAGAATTATACATGGATTGTTTTTATGGAGGAGAATAGGATAAACCTCTCTCACCTTTCCCCAGTTTCAGATGGAGCAGTGGCTGCCCGAGTGGATGTGGACGCTGAGGACACGAATGTTTGCGTGGGCCACTTGATTCCAGCTCCTCCATGATGAGTTCCAATCAGCAAAAGATTATCTGCAAAATATACTTTATTTTTTTCACGTGGGATGAATAGTTGGATCTTGTGGATTCTATATATTTGCACTTTGATTTGAAACTCATTTGCGCATGTGTATTTTACACACACACACACACACACACACATATAGTTTGAAAATCAATACAAATAAAGTTTATTTCAGTACTTCATGGCTTTAGGATTTTTCAATAAAATTCGTTTTGTGACAAAAAAATTTGTATTTTACACCGTTTTGTCTGTAAAATAAGGAAGAAAAAAGTACAATTTGCTGACGAGGCGAAATGCAAACTTCAGGCTGAAGAGACGGATTCAAGGCTGAAGAACGGCTGGAGAAACACACTGATAATGAAATAATCTTTGTTTTGGTTCGCGAGCGACTCCGATAATAAAATCCGCTCATCCTCCGAGTCCGACTCGACTCGACTCGTCATCCTGCAGCCGAATCTAGTGCGACAGAGTAAGTAAGTGGAGAAAAGCTTTTATTCTTTATAAGCAGCTTTAGTCGTGTATAAGCGGTTATGTGTGTGTTTATATAAAATGTAATTAGTATGTGTATACACTATATACTGTGTGTGTGATCATCTTCAAGTTTTGTCTGCATTTTGAGTTTTTTTGAAGATAATGTTTCTGAAACAAATGTTACCTTTTATTTCACAATTTTTGTTAACATTTTCAGTGTATAAATTGTTAATATTGTGGAGTCCTGACTAGCTACTGTTTTTTTTTCCTTTCTTTCTTTATCCTCTGGATCTTTAATAGCCAGAGACTAGATTTATATAACCTCAGGATACATTTTTGAACATTTTATTGAAATATTTGTGTGTGTGTGAGAGACAATTTAAAAGTTTTGTCAACGTTTTGATATTTTCATTGTACATTTTGTTGATTATGTTGCTTAAATAAATGTTACATTTTATTTCACCATTTTCTTTTTCACTTTTTGAATGTATACATAGTAAATATTTATATTGTGGAGTCCCGGTTCCTCTATAACCAGAGACTAGACTTATATATACTTATATACATAAGTCTATGCATATAAGCATATAAAAGTCTATACATTTACATATATATATATATATATATATATATATATATGCTATACATATGCTTATGTAAGTGTGTGTGTGTGTGTGTGTGTGTGTGTGTGTGTAATGCAAACATTTGTATTAAACAAATTGTATTTTTTTTTTTAAATGAAAGAAACAACAGTTTTTGTTGAATCCTGACCTTGATCCTAATCTTTTAAATAGTTTGGGTTCTAAATTTGCATAGAACCTCAGAAATATGTACTGGAATTTACGTTTACAATACAAAATGCGTAAAATCGGAACTAAACAATCATCGAGAAAAGTTTACATTTTTCATATTTCATATTAAGTACATTTTTTCCCTAAATTGTTCAAAAGTACAATGGTATCCCGACTTACAAAATAAATCAGTTCGTTCGTTGAAAATTTCGTTAGCTGAGCCGCATTTTACATGTAAAATCCATCTAATCCGTGCCATGACTTCATTAACTCAGACAAAATGTTTTATATATTTAAATTTATATTTTAATTTAATATTTTTCTCACCAGCCAATCAGAGTAAGGGCTGCCCCTAAGTAAAGCTTGTGCCAGAAAAAAAAAAAAAAAAGAAATGGACAAAAAAATCTGAAGTGGAAAAAAAGTTTCAAACCAAAACAAGTACATTTTTGTTTGTTTCTTGGCATCTGATTCCACAGACTGACAGTATATAATAACCCAGTAATAAAATAACCCTTCATAACAGATTAACCCGATTTACATAAATAAAAAAGAAATCTGATTTTCATCACATTTGTACAAGTTTTTTAAGTTTCGAATTAAAACATTTAACGGGCCGCAGTTTTCACACCCCTGGACTAGTGGTTTAGTTGTATTTTGTCTGTTTGACGTACAAAGAAGATTAAACAACCATATTATACACGTCTGGACTCTCGTCTCCCTGCATTCTAGCGGTAAGAAGACGACGCGCTATGTTCGTATAGCGAAAATATTTCTAAACTCGGGACGACATTTTAGCGGCAACGCATCAGTTACTCTGTATTTTCGCAATCTAAGACAGTGGTACGTGGGGGGTATCGCTGTAATAGTTTTGAAATGGTATTGACCTCAATAGCATGTAGCATTAGCATTCCTGCAGCAAATCTCCTGACGCCACTTCCTTCTCTTCCAGTAACGTGAAGCCTAGCATGGGCGAGTGGGACTTCCTCGGGCGGCTGCTGGACAGGGTTCAGACTCACTCCACGGTGGTGGGGAAGATCTGGCTGACCGTGCTCTTCGTCTTCCGGATCCTGGTGCTGTGTGCCGGAGCGGAGAGGGTCTGGGGAGACGAGCAGTCGGACTTCATCTGCAACACGGAGCAGCCGGGCTGCGAGAACGTCTGCTACGACCAGGCCTTCCCCATCTCCCACATCCGCTTCTGGGTGCTGCAGATCATCTCCGTCTCCACGCCCACTCTGGCCTACCTGGGCCACGTGGTCCACGTCATCCACGGCGAGAAGAAGGTCCGGAAGCTGGTGCAGAAGGAGTACCAGAACGAGCAGATCAGCATGTTCCTCAAGAAAGACCTCAAGAAGCCAAAGTACAGTGGTGAGAACGGGAAGGTCAAGATCCGCGGCCGTCTTCTGAGGAGCTACATCCTGAGCGTGCTCTGCAAGGTTCTTCTGGAGGTGGGCTTCATCCTGGGTCAGTACCACCTCTACGGCTTCACTCTCCAGCCCAGGTTCGTCTGCGTCCGCTTTCCGTGTCCTCACAAGGTGGACTGCTTCATGTCCAGGCCGACGGAGAAGAGCATCTTCATCTGGTTCATGCTGGCCATGGCCTGCGTCTCTTTGCTTCTCAACGTCGTCGAGATCTCGTACCTCTGTGCCAAGAAGGTCAAGGAGTGTCTCCACCGCCAGAAGGACTATACCGTGACCCCCGTGACCCCCACACTCATCAGAAAGGACTTGAGGAACGAAGACCAGGTCATTCAGAACTGGATGAACCGCGACCTTGAGATTCAGAGGAGGGAAACCGCCAAGGACGCTACCAAAAGCGTGGCGTCGGAGGATCAGAGCTCTGAGATGCTTGAGGTCCACATCTGAGCTGAGATGAAGAAGACCCTCGTCCCCCTGAGACCTGCCAATGTGGCACATCTTGCCCTGTTTTATCTTTAACAAAGTAGGTGGAGTTTGAAGGTCACGTCTGGTCACGTGGAATTTCTTCTTCTTCAGTGAAAACATCTCGTTACCAATCTTTCGGTCTGAGGAACATCACCAATCAATGTGACTATTTCAGTCTGAAAAACACCATCAATTCAGGCTTCTTCAGTCTGAGGAACACCATCAATCTAGGCTTCTTCAGTCTGAGGAACACCACCAATCCATGTGCCTTTTCAGTCTGAGAAAACATCACCAATACAGGCATCTTCAGTCTGAAAAGCACCATCAGTCCAGGACTCCTCATCCTGAGAAAACAACACCAATCCAGGCTTCTTCAGTCTGAGAGACATCACCAACCAATGTGACTATTTTAGTCTGAAAAGCCCCATCAGTCCAGGATTCTGAGAAAACGTCACCAATACAGGCTTCTTCGGGCTGAGGAACATCATTAGTCCATGTGTCTTCTTCAGTCTGATGAACATCACCAACTTATGTGTCTTCTCCAGTCTGAGGAACCATCACCAATCTAGGCATCTCCAGTGTGAGGAACCACCATCAATTCAGGCTTCTTCAATCTGAAGAAACGCCATGAATATAGGCTTCTTCGGTCTGAGGAACATCATCAACCCAGGCTTCTTCAGTCTGAGGAACAACATTAATCCCGGCTTCTTCAGTCTGAGGAACAACATTAATCCAGGCTTCTTCAATCTGAGGAACATCATTAATCCAGGCTTCTTTAGTCTGAGAAACAACATGAATCCAGGCTTCTTCAATCTGAGGAACATCATTAATCCAGGCTTCTTCAGTCTGAGGGACATCATTAATCCAGGCTTCTTCAGTCTGAGAAACAACATTAATCCAGGCTTCTTCAATCTGAGGAACATCATGAATCCAGGCTTCTTCAATCTGAGGGACAACATTAATCCAGGCTTCTTCAATCTGAGGAACATCATGAATCCCGGCTTCTTCAGTCTGAGGGACAACATTAATCCAGGCTTCTTCAATCTGAGGAACATCATTAATCCAGGCTTCTTCAGTCTGAGGGACATCATTAATCCAGGCTTCTTCAGTCTGAGGAACATCATTAATCCAGGCTTCTTCAGTCTGAGGAACTGCCTCAAGACACCTAATGGTTGTAGAGTTGGACTTGTGGTAAAAGGTTCCAGGATCAAATCCCAGACCTGTAGATGCCACAAGAGAAGTGTTCTGGAGCCTGAGACCAGTCTGAATGAAAGTCCATTTTTTATAAAAGCATTAAAATAATACAAATAATAATAATACGTACGCTGTAATAATAACAATAATAAAATAAGTATATATGTATTTGAAGCTCCACTCTTATCATAAGTTGACTTTTGAGAAAACGAAATTCCAGGTTGAATAAAAAACTTTTCCTTTGTCATTGTGTGTGTGTGTGTGTGTGTGTGTGTGTGTGTGTGTGTGTGTGTGTGTTTTATGATCATTAATGCGGTAGTAATGAGCTAATGAGTATTAGCGTGGCGATGCGGAGATGCTGACATGACGTGGCACAGGTCGCTGACTGGATCCTGTAATCATTAATGCGACACTCCTGCGCTCAAGACTTTGTCTGCGTCTGACGCCACGTGACGCGCCGACATTTTTAGCTCTTTCGCAATCAGAGTAAAGACAAAAAATCAAGGTTCAGCTTTTCTCGGGTGTCACTCAGCAGCGGCTTTACTGCAAAAGCAAGAGTTGTGAGACAATAAAGGTACGTGGAACTAATGTCGCACTAATGTGTGCTTTTTAGAGGCGTTGTGAAGTGTAGAAATAGTGTGGAGTGGATTTGTGAACTTTTATTTTTACGCAAAGTAAAAAAAATTAATGATAGAAATAAGTCGATCTGCGTTTCACAAGCATAGCAATTAATTGCTAATGTTGCCTAATTAATAATTATTGTTATTCTATATTATATTGTTTGCAAAGTCTGGAGTGATTAGTAGATTACTTAGTACATTATACGCACCTGCTGGTACGGCTTACACTCTTTTGCATTTTTTTTTTAATTGTTCGTTAAATTGATTTTCCAATATTTATTATGAATTACCGTACTATGTGCGTTAAGTTAATTTCACATATATTTTCTGGATATTCAGCATTATGTAATGCTTGCATATGTTTAATCTTATATATTAATAATAATAATTTTTTATGTTAATTTTAGGCAGCAATGTTTCAATCCTAAACAAAAACAAAAAATAAACTGAAAACAAATTGATTTTGATAACAATAGTAGCGTTGTTATTTACTACTTATAACACTATAATTGCAAAAAATAAACAAAAATAATCTTTTTTTCATACACTATACACGGTTGTAAATTACAAACTGTTTTTCTATTATTTTTTGTTTTCGTTACAAAATATATTTCAACTGCATAATTTTAAAGTGACGTTGCATTTTAAACAACAATATTTGTTTTTTGTTGTCATTTCCTACTTTTTCCACTTCACTATCTATAAATTAAAACACTTTTAATCATTAAGTTCATTAACGCTGGGATGTTCCATTAAAAAAAAAAACATCAATTTCAAAGTTCAACTTTCTATTAAAACGGACTTTGTCTTTAATTCGCTCTTTGCCCTTTTCTGTCTTTATTATTACACATTATTGCAAGAATTATATTATTATTATTATTGTTGTAATTATTGTTGTTGTTGTTATCATAGTTAGTACTATTATTATCTTTTTTAATTATTTGGAAATATAATAATAATATTTATTATTGTTGTTATCAGTATTATTATGAATATTGTTGTAGTTGTTGCTGATGTTTTATTATTATAAATAATTTGTATAACTATATTATGTACCCCATATCATATGTTATGTCTGTTTATTATTATACAATGTTTTTGTTGTTATCATTATGAATAATATTGTTGTTGTATTAGTGTTATGAATATTATTATTGTTGTTGTTGTCATTATGTTTTTTCGTTATAAATTATTATTATTATCACATCTCTACGTACTGTTCTATCTACTATTATATTGTATGTACAGTTTATCATCTATCACATTATATCATGTTTTATCTGGTTTTATTATAAAATATTATTAATATTAGTGTTGTTGTTGTTATTATTATTATTGTTGTTGTTATTATTAGTAGCAGTAGTAGTACTACTATTATTGTTATTTGTATTATTATGAATATTATTATTGTTATGTTTCTCATTATAAATTATTATTATTATTATATCTCTACTATGTACTGTTTATCACACATCATATCAGGTTTTATGTGTTTTTATTATTATAAAATATTAATATTGTTAGTGTTGTTGTTATTACTATTGTTATTACTACTTGTGCTATTGTTAGTCGTATTATTATGACCATTTTTATTGTTGTGATGATTTGTCGTTATAATTCTTTATTATTATATCTTTATTATGTAATTACTACCGTACCGTAGCGTCTTCTGCCGCTTATCCGTGTCGGATTATTACTGATAATGACTGTTCATATCATACATCATATCACGCTTTATGCAATTGGATTATTTGAAAATATATGGTTATTACATTGTAATTACAACTTTTTTTTTTAATTAATAGAAATACCGTGTCCATCAGCAGGCATCATGGGCGACTGGGGCTTCCTCTCAGCTTTACTGGATAAAGTCCAGTCCCACTCCACGGTGGTGGGCAAGATCTGGATGAGCGTGCTCTTCATCTTCCGTATCCTGGTGCTGGGCGCGGCTGCGGAGAGCGTGTGGGGAGACGAGCAGTCCAGTCTGGTCTGCAACACGCTTCAGCCCGGCTGCGAGAACGTCTGCTACGACTGGCAGTTCCCCATCTCCCACATCCGCTTCTGGGTGCTGCAGATCATCTTCGTCTCCACGCCCACGCTGGTCTACCTGGGCCACGCCGTGCAGGTGATCCACCAGGAGAAGAAGCTCCGGGAGAAGATCAAGAGTCAGGGCGAGGAGAACGCCTCCAAGAAGCCCAAGTACACGGATGAAGCCGGCCACGTCCGCATCCGAGGGAACCTGCTGGGGAGCTACCTCACCCAGCTCTTCTTCAAGATCATCCTGGAGGTGGCCTTCATCGTGGGCCAGTACTATCTCTACGGCTTCATCATGATCGCCAAGTTCTCCTGCTCGCAGTCTCCCTGTCCCTACACGGTGGAGTGCTTCATGTCGCGGCCCACCGAGAAGACCATCTTCATCATCTTCATGCTGGCGGTGGCCTGCGTGTCTCTGTTACTCAACGTCATCGAGGTCTTCTACCTGCTGGCCAGGAGACTCCGATGCTCCTCAAGCCGCAAAAGTTCCCAGGTCACGTCTGCTAAGAACCCCGCCAGCTTGGGCTCGTCGTGGCAACCACAGGTCAGCGCCGAGGAAGCTCTGAAGCAGAACATGCTCAACAGGAAGTACGAGAGCGGCCAGAGTCTGGGAGGAAGTCTGGATGGGATGAAGGAGGACATCTAGTCCACCAGACTCTTCTTGCTTCATAGTGTTGGCACTAGCGTGTTATTTAATTGCTCTTCTGATTGTTTTCGGCCTGAGATGTCCTTCTTTCAGGCGACTGGATAGTGTTATGGATGCGTTGTGTGTACATAGGTATTACAAGTCGATGATAGAATGTGTGTTCTGTGTTTCGATGAATGTGTGATGATTTGGACGCGTTTTTTTTTTTCATGCGTCGCTTTGAAAGACGAGAGCGCTCACTGCCGTTGTTCCATTGACGATTGTAATAAATTCTAATAAATTATTCCAATAAAGTTCGGATTTTTGGTTCTGCCATTGAATAAAATAGCAGAAGTTCATAATTTTTGGATCGTCATTTTTATAAAAAGTCTGAAATTCACGTTTTTGGATCTTCTTCTTTGAGAATGCTTAAATTCATAAAAGAGTCTGAAATACCCATTTTTGGAACCTAAGGTTTTAGAAAAAAAAATAAAAAAAAAGTATACATTTCTCATTTTTTGCATCTACATTTTTATTAAAACTCTGAAAATCACGTTTTTGAATCTCCATTTTGATGATAAAAAAAAGTCTAAAACTTACAGCATATTCTTTTTTGAGGAAGTTTGAATCCACATTTTTGGATCTACATTTTAATTTAAAAAGTCAAAAATTCCACTTTTTTATCTAGATTTGAGTAAAGAGTCTGTAATTTTCACTTTATTTTTGAGTATGTTGTTAAATTCACATTTTGGGATTTACGTTTTAATTAAAACATATTCTATTCTAAAGTTTTATAAGAACTCTGAAATTCATATTTTTGTATCTCTTCCATTTTCCAAAACTTCCATTTTTGGATCTTCTTTTTTTGCGGAAGCTTAAATTCACATTGGATGTACATTTTTATGAAGAAAAAAAAGTCTGAAATTCTTATTGTTTAAATTTTAAAGGTTTAATGAAAAGTCTAAAATTCACATTTTTTCATCTACATTTTGTATATCCAATTTTTTTTTTCAGATAGTTTTTTATGAAATCCCTAAAATTTGAATCCAATAGAGTAATTGCAGGGTGGGAGATAACAGATTATTATTTTTTTTAAATGAACAAATTAAACACAAATTAAAAGCTCAATTTAATTATATTTTAATTAATACCTTTGAGTTGTACCTTGGTACACGAGCAATGATTACAGATTAAGAATGTGCTCGTGCACACACACACACACACACACACACACACACACACATACATAAATCCAATTTTTGAATTTGGTTGGTGTATTTTCAGACTCAGCTCCCGACTCCCAGCAAATCTGGCAACGCGGCTGATTTTTATCGCCTTTTTACTGACTGCGCTGTAGAATATCACCTGCAGGTTTAATAAAACCCAGAGGCACTAAAGCACCAAGACTCATCGTGTTATAAAGCTACAGAATCCACTTCTGGCACAAACCAAACATGAAAAAAAAAAATCCCTTTTCAAATTTCCAAATCAATACGCATTGTGAGTTAATCCACACGTACACATCTATAATCTGTGTGTCATTTAGAGTGAGTGAAGGCCAATCTTTCGTCTTGTACATACAGTGACTAATAATTAACTTCTATCTCAATATTATCTTCTTATCCAAAATACGGCCCCACCGCTTTAATCATTGGCGGACGACAGGAAGAACACGACAACCCTCCACTAGAGAATTGCACAATACTAGTAAAGTGAAGTTGAATCTGTGCGTCTGCCACATGACGTGGAATCTGTCGGACACGCGGTCAATATAGAGTGAGGATCACAGGTAAATACCGTTAGACTCTACACTCACTTACTGTACGCTTACTGTACGTGTACTAGTGTGAAGACGGACTGAGCGGTCGCGGTTGAAACGAATTAGAATGTGAGTGTTAAACATTCACGGCTTTAACTTTAGATGATCAGTCATTCACGCAGCTGGAACTCTGTCGCCGCTTGATAACGGTTGGTTTTTAACTCGCTGCAATTGAAAGACGGTTTGGATAATTGCATTTCAAACTGTCACTTTATAATTGTTCATAAGCGAATTTGTTTACATTTTTAAAGGGTTGAGGAATCCGTATAACTTCTTAAAATTGTCATTTTCTTTGTTCGTTACATTGAAAAATAAGAGATTCTCGTGGAATAATGAAAACTATTGTTTTACGAAAATTATTGTAAATTACTGTAAACTATTGTAAACGTAACTTTAACGTTGAAATGAAAACTTTTTTTGGCTACTTGACAGGGATTTTTTCGTATTGGATTTTGACCCTGAACTTTAAACTGCTGTAATCGGCCACAATAAAAGAAAATATGGTCTTTCGCTTTCTGAAAGTCACACGGACAAACAGACAGACAGATACACA
This sequence comes from Paedocypris sp. Pulau Singkep, assembly GCA_017309775.1. Classification (NCBI taxonomy): domain Eukaryota; kingdom Metazoa; phylum Chordata; class Actinopteri; order Cypriniformes; genus Paedocypris; species Paedocypris sp. Pulau Singkep. The sequence goes on from MU204386.1 coordinate 3,473,461, forward strand.
AACAGAGAGATAGAGAGACGGATAAAACAGCAGGCAGACAGACAGATATGCAGAGAGGAAGACAGATAAACAGACAGACGCATTGAGAGGCAGAGGGATAGGAAGAGTGATAGACAGACAGACAGATGCACAGATAGGCTGACAGAGAAACAGATAGACATGCAGACCAAAAGCTAGACAGACAAACAAAGAGGTTGACAGACAGACAGACAGACTAAAAGGCAAATGGAAAGACAGAGAGACAGACAGACAGACAGAAAAGGAGAAGACAGACAGCCAAACAGACGGTGAGAGAGA
>MU204386.1:3476357-3528465 GCA_017309775.1 Paedocypris sp. Pulau Singkep
ATTATTATTATTATTATAAACACCAGAACAACCTTAAGAATACAACTTCTTACTAAGATTTACGTCAGCATTAAACATGAGCAGTATAGGCCGCTGCGTTCTTTTTTGATTTTTTTATTACACATTGCATCTTCTGGTGATACGTTTAAAATAACGTTTAAAATGATAATAAAATATAGATCTTTTTTGTTTTCATTTTTTAAAAATATTTTTATTAGAAATATTACGTTGATTTGAAAAAATAAATGTTTTAAGCGTCAAGGACAGAGACAGGCCACTTTGCCTCGAAATTTGTGACAAGGCAGACGACATCACAGATCATCTGTAACAATAACATGTGATTTCTTTATCATTTAAGGATGCAGATGAAATTTCCATATCATGACATATTCTTACCTGAACATTGATACGATGTAAGGATTTCCTGCTATGATATGCATGTGGCTGCTGCTGACATTAGGAAAAGCTGTAATTAAATAAAGAGCGTCATACGTGTGTCATAGAATGTCACACTTTTGTTCTAATTCCTGATCTGTTTTACCTGCAATCCTGTGGAACTCCTCCTTGATGTGGAAGAGGAAAAGTCACAAATAGGTGCGCAAATGATCCATCCGCCATTTTGCAAGACATCTTTTCATTTCCTTGTAAATTATTTCACTAAAATCACATGAAACAATTGTTGAAGTACTAAAAATGCATAAATTACCAAACTAATAAATTATAGGAAAAATAACTAAAACTGCATCATTAATACATCGAAAACGTATCACAACACAACCGTCACAAAGTTACGCCAATCAATCGCCCTAAAAAAAACAAATTACCATTTTGAGTGTTTAATTTAATATTATAAATAATACAGATCAAATATATTTTGGGTTAAATCATTCGGACAGTAATATATAATATATAGTGCCAAAAGAAGAGTTGTGTACTGCTCCTTATAGAACATGACAGTCACACTAAACTGAGATATAGTCTCACACACACACACACACACAAATGATTTCAGCGCTAAACACACATTTCTTATTGTTGGGCAGATACTGCCTTTATTCCGGGTTTTCAGCATCTCCAACCGAATAAAGGAACATGCCACTTGCTAAAAATCGCAGAAGAGTGCGACTCCATACGGTGAATGAGTCTGACCTGTCATGTTCCTGAGTTAGTTCAGTGTTGTTTGTGAGTTATCGTCGTTGTTTTATCCGTGAAGTCCCGTTTTATGTTCACCACAGTCTCCGGCTCCTGTTCTGCACCGAAGATCGTGACAGGATGTACGTTTATTTATAAACAGTGTTGGGAACGTTACTTAAAAAAAAGTAATTACTGTAGTTACAGTGACTAGTTACTTCTAACAAATAGTAATTGAGTTAGTAATTAAGTTACGTCGTTATAAAAGTAACTAATTACCAGAGAAAGTAACCATTGCGTTACTTTTTTTTTCTTACTTAATTTTACGTTACGTTCTATGTTTCTTTGTTTCTATATTTTTTTATTTGTCAAATAAATTGGCTGCTGTCAATATTAAATATGTTAAATGAATGAAATGGACACTAAAGAAAATAAATGATAATTATAAAGCACTGTACATCTACTACTTCTCTTTTGGCTTTTCCCTTATCAGGGGTGGCCACAGCGAGTCATCCCTTTCCACCTCATTCTATCCTGAGTATCTTCTACTCTGACCCCAGCCAACCTCATGTCCTCTCTTACTACATCCATATATCTCCTCCTTGGTCGTCCTCTTGCTCTTTCCTGCATTTTGCTCCTTTCTTGTACGTTTTAACGCGGCATTGGTTTCGTTAATGACAGATAAAAGAAGACTAATTTATTAGAAATAAAACAAAATTATTAGTTATTATAATTACCTTAGATTATTATACGGTCACGACGCACCAATCACAAGTTATGCCCCGCCCCTCAGAGGGAAAAACAGTGCAGTGCGGGAATTGCCGTATATTAGCAAACCACAAAACAGAGTAAACGAAAAAGAACCGACGCAATTGTGACGTCATCATTCCGTAAAGGGGAAAAACAAACATAACGGAACTTTCCTTTATATTAAACAAAGAACACACACAGACTGCGGTGAATTATGATCAGCCACTACAGCAAACTCGGATCGGATGAAGACCACAAGTAACGCTGCATTTTTGTCAGTAACGCTAACGGCGTTGTGACGGAGGAAAAAGTAATAGCGTTAGATTACTCGTTACTGAAAAAAGTAACGCCGTTTGCAATGCCGTTTATTTACTACTGCTACTTCTCTTTAGGCTTTTCTCTTATCAGGGCTCGCCACAGCGAATCATCCTTTTCCAATTTAATCTATCCCAGCCGTTTATTTATAACGTCGTTATTCACATCACCGGTAATAATACAGTCCTTGAAATATTCGTTGATTTGGATTAAGTTAAGACTGGAGTTCAGACAATTGTTATGCGAAAACACAGTGAGTGATTATTTACTACAATAGTGTTCTAACGTAATGAAATATTCTAATGTTTTGCTTCTAATGTCCGAGGCTGCAATGTCTGTTTGAGTTTTATTCTCATGTTTTCTTTCTGAAAAAGTTGTTCAGGTTAATCGAGCTGTTCGGGACATTGCTCTCCGTCGAGTTGCGGTTGCTATGGAAACGTATTAGCAGGATCTATAAAGTTTATCTAACGCAGTTGTAATTTTGATTTATACGTGGAGATGCTGAAATGAGTCATTCTGTTTGTTTACAGTATACACAATATATAGTACATCATTTCAAATACACAATTTATAGTATAAACAAACAGAACGACTCATTTCACCATCTCCACACGTACTCTAAATTACAACTCTTGTCAAAAAAAACAAATTATAAATCACATGATGCTTTGCTCTGCCATAAAGTGCATTTCAAATCTGCGTTTCAGAAGAAAGGCGTCGTGAATCCAAACCGTGTCCTTCAGCTGCATCATGGGCGACTCTGGGATCCTGGATAAAGTCCAGTCCCACTTCACCGTGGTGGGCCACATATGGGCGAGAGTCCACTTCATCTTCAGGATCCTGGTTCTGTGGGCTGGAGTGACGATCGTGTGGGGAGACGAGAGATCTCAGATGGTCTGCGAACCCAACACACCAGGCTGTGAGGGCCTGTGCTACGACTGGAAGTTCCCCATCTCACACGTGTGGTTCTGGGTGATGCAGATCATCCTCGTCTCTGTTCCGTCTCTACTGTACCTGGGCTACGTGGTGGAGGCCATTCGCCAGGAGAACAAACTCAAGCAAGAACAGAAACACCCCAACCCTAGCAAAGTGGTGATTGAGGGGAACCTGGTCATCATCTACCTGACCCAACTGCTGGTCAAGATCGTCATCGAGGTGGCCTTCATAGTCGGCCAGAACTTCCTTTTTGGATTTTCCATGATCCCCAAGTTCCTGTGCAACGTTCCTCCTTGTAACCTGGTCACAGAGTGTTTCATGCTCAGGTCGACCGAGAAAACCACCTTCATCATCTTCATGCTGGTGTTGTCCTGCGTTTCTCTCGCTTTAACTGTTGGGGATGTTTTTTATTTGCTCCCCAAGAAAGGGCTTCTGAGAATCTTGCGCAGGTACAACAGAGCAGATCCAACGTGGAAGGAGACAGATGTCTAGAGCTTGTTCTCCATTGTTAAAGTTATTTTTTGTTTGAATGGATCTCTTGTCTCGGTTCCGTGGTAATTCACTTGTTTGTTCTCCCGTTCAGCGTTCTTTGTTGTTGTTTGCGTCACTTTTGTCTTCGCTTGTTTTTTCTTTGTTTGTTAGTTGATGTGCACAGTTAGCGAGTGCGATACTCAACACTGTGCGTTTTGTTAAGAGTAATTTAGTTTAAGATATCGGGTTTTGTTTTGCTAGAGAGACTAAAACAACTGTGGGTTAAGTTAGCGTGTGTGTGTGTGTGTGTGTGTGTGTGTGTGTGTGTTTCAGGGTTTTATTTGTTTCTTTGATTCGAATGACACACTCAATTTTGGTTTGTTTGTTATTACTGGTTAGTAAAAGAGTTGTGTAAATGCTTACCGACACTCCTCAAATGCGCATAACAATATTTTCTTTTTACGTGTTAAGATACTTTACTGCATTAAAGCAAATCAAATTTTCAGAGTTGATTATTAATAGTATTGGTGAATAAAAACTTGTTGAGTTTAATGTACGAAAGTAAAGACGTATTTTAATGAATCTATTTTTTATAAGACTAATAAAGCCAATTGTACCAAAAAGAACCTGCTTAATCCTTGTGTTAAAGTTGTACGTCACTATGTTCTTGGAAAATGACATTATCCATGACCATGTCTCCATTGACTAACTGTTTGGCTTCCTCATCATTCGCTGTATAAAAAGAATTTTACACAACAATGTGCTTAGTAATGTAAATAGTAAAAGCTCATATTTCATATGAGAAGGACTCTCATCTCCCTGCGTGCTAGCGGTAAGAAAAAGACGCACTCCTTTCGAGTAGTGAAAATATTTCAAAACTCCGACATTTACGCGGTGATGCAATTCGTTACTCTTAATTTTCATTATCTAGGACTGTAAGTATATATTCAAAAAGCCTAAGAAAGCCAACCATGTAAAATGTCATGGTAAAGCCTAAATGCTAATAACAAAAAGAAAAGAATGCATAACAAAAAACTATATATACAAAATATACCATAAAACATCTGGTAGAAGACCATGGCCAAGATCATGGCGGCCTTCTACTACAGGGTGGCACTGTATTTTTCCAACTAGTTGATCATATATTACGTGATTCACTATACGTCTCTGAGCATCGGTGAACATGAAACAGCACAAATTAAACAAGTATAAAATTAAAATGTTTATTTAAATACATATTAACGTGGGTGAGGCTTTTGAAGAAATTACAGTTTGGACAAAATGCAATACAGAAAATATTTTATAGATGCCCTATTCATCTTTTGTTTTCATTAAATGAAGATTCTTCAGGCTGAGTTACAAATTATAAAACAACTTTCTTTTCACTTGTGTCACACGAGTAATTTAAATCAAATGATGTTTTGCTCTGTCTTAAAGCACATTTCAAATCTATGTTTCAGAAATCCGTGTCCTTCAGCTGGCATCATGGTAGACTGGGGGTTGCTGTCCAACTTACTGGACACATTTCAGTCATTTGTACTCTTTAGAATACATTTGTACTTTTAAACGTAAAAGAAATGAAGCAGTGTGCGGCGTTCACGTGTTCTTTGCCTGTCGGGGTTCGCCATTGGTTGGCAATGGGACACGTGCACCAATAGCGTGCTAGCTCCTCACCATGTGTGCACAGTGACTTTGGCGGTCTTTTGGGGGGCAAAACTTTTACTAGCTGATGTAGCGCAGTTGCTACCTGGGTGTTCATTCCCTCAGAGACTCAGTAAACGAATGTCTGTCATTAGAGGCAACTTGTGTAAATAGTTATTCTTCATCGAAGAAGTAGACAATGACGATTTAACTTGGTCTGAAAAACCTTGAGATTCCCAGTCCAGATTGAGGCAAATCCCGCACAGAACTGGAAAAATGCTTCCCGCTCAATCCAGGTTCAGTTCCGATGGTGGTCGCCATTTTGAATGCCGGTGTTCTAAAATTCTGTCCTACACATGAAGATTTCCTACATCGCGCTTTGCGCACGCGCGATATACAATTGCGTCATGTTCTGGCTACATCGGGAAGTAAAAACGGAAAGTTATATCTTATATCCTATATCTTAGAATGTAACAGTGGTAAATATACAATCATACTAAATGAAATGAAGAATATAAAGAATAAAGTTTGGTGAAGTTTAAACATTTTTAACGAACGTTGAAAAATGTAACAAAATGTACCATTTGCATGACTCTAAAGATAATTCCTGCTCAGAAACCCTGAGAGTGTAGTTTCCATATTCAACATTTTATCTAGAAAAACACGTGTATAAAAGCTGACAAACACAAGTAGTTAGACGTGCTCGCTTAATGTGAAGTCAGAAAACCTAGCGTTCTATCTTAATTGTTATAAAATAAATACATTAACATATATACATATTCATATATGCATAAATGTAATCGCTTAAAGGATATTAACAGAATAATCACCGTCATTGCACAAGTGTATGTATTTGTTGCGCGCATGCGCATAGAGAGATGTAGGATAGAATTTTAGAACACCTGTTTCCCTCACTGACACATGGTGTGTTCGACAAAAGAAAGGAGGGAGCCCAGCTGTGTAAAACACAACACAATTAGTATTTTAACATTATCAAACTTAACCTACTAACACTTTTATGATGCTATCAAATCGTAAAAATTAAACAAGTGTGTAGCTTTAGCTCACGCGCTAGCTGCTTCACGCGATACACAAAAAATAAACTCTTCAAAACTATATTTCTACTCATGATTTCTCAAGCGCATCTCGTATCGCGTGCAAAAACACACTCACCTGAGTAATATGGGGAATTGCTCTGAACGTTTAGTAAATGTTAAACCTTTTTCTTTTCTCAGTCAGCCTGCAATTTGTGTATGGGCGGGACTTGCGACTGCCCTGCTCTCATTGGTCGCCTCGAGTGTCAATCAGGGTCTTCTTCTTTCGTCAATCAGGGTCAATAAACTAAAGGCTGTTCAACGTTTCGTCGATTTTATTATTTTTTAATCGCAGCGGGTTATTTTTAGATCCAGTATTGAAATTATATTAAGTAAAATCTCATATTAAATATATCTATATTGTATTACTAACAACGTCCGATCGGTGGCACTGTAACCCTTACCATAACGTTTTAAGTCAGAATTTACGAGAAATTTAAGAGAATTACGTACAAAATAATTTTAAATTCGTTTCAGGCTCTTGTTTGTGTAAACGGTAAAGGCATACTTATCTAAATATAGTTTTCTTCATTCAGAAAATGTCTAAAATAGAGGAGAGCGAGGGAGGGGTGTTACGTCATTACGTCACTGTGACGCAGGATCACCTGTATTCAAACGATGGCACAGCGCGGCACGTCGACGCAGCATCTCCCGGTAAATATGACTAATGTTGCAATAAAACGGTCCTAATAATATTATAATATTCGTTTATGTGGATTGATTTGAGTAAGGCTGAAGTTCAAACGACCGTTAATCGAATACACAGTGGTTCGTTGTTTTGCTCCGACAGAGTTCTAAAAGATTCCCAAAGAAAGACTCGATTTTATTGCTTATAATGTTCGAGTCCGCAATGTCCGTCTGTTCGCGTTTTATTCTCTTCACCGGAAAACTCCGTGAAAGTTGTCCAAGTTAATCGAGTATGGAACATGGTTGCTATGGAAACACATTAGCCGTTGTTTCTATAAACTAACAACTGTTTCCTTCACCTGCTAATGAGCAATCAAATACAAATCGAAAGCATTATTATTATTATTATTATTATTATTATTATTATTATTATTATAGACTATGACAAGACAAAGACCAAAATTAGAACTCTGTCGTAACAATGATTTGTATTGAATTCTATAAACGAAACGTTTCTATAAACAAACAAAACCGTTTCCTTCTCCTGCTAATGAGCAATCATTATTCGAAATTACATCTTATCATATGTGTGTGTGTGTGTGTTCATAGAGAATATTAATGCTCATAAAGCATATTGTATATATTGTTACTATTATAAACAAATGAAATGGCTCCTTTCACCATCTCCACAACTAGTAAAAATCAGAACTCTGTCGTAAAAACAAACTATGAATCACATGATGTTTTGCTCTGCCATAAAACATTTCTATGTACGTTCACAATTCAAAATGTCTAATCTACGTTTCAGAAGAAAGGCGCCGTGAATCCAAACCGTGTCCTTCAGCTGCATCATGGGCGACTCTGGGTTCCTCTCAGCTTTCCTGGACAAGGTTCAGTCCCAGTTCACCGTGGTGGGCAAGATCTGGATGAGCGTGCTCTTCATCTTCAGGCTCCTGGTTCTGTGGGCTGGAGTGAAGAGCCTGTGGCAAGACGACAGACCTCAGCTGCTCTGCAAACCCTTCACGCTGAGCTCAATGGGCTGCTGGAAACGAGCAGTTCCCCATCTCACAAGTGTGGTACTGGATCATGCAGATCATCTCCGTCTCCATTCCCACCGCGCTGTACCTGGGATACGTGGTGCACGCCGTGCACCAGGAGAAGAAGCGCCGAGATAGGGTGAAGGAGAACATGCTGTGTAGCTACCTGACCCAAGTGCTGATAAAGATCATCCTGGAGTTGGCCTTCATCGCCGGCCAGTACTTCCTGTTTGGATTCTTTATGACCCCAGAGTTCCTCTGTAACGCGTCTGTTTGCACAAAGGAGGTGGAGTGTTTAGTGTCCAGACCGTTGGAGAAAACCGTCTTGGTGATGATTTTATCCGCCTCGGCGTGTGTTTCTGTGGTTTTCAGTGTTCTAGAGCTTCTCTATTTGCTCTGCAAGAGAGCGTTTCAGAGAACCTCTGATGATGATTCCTTTACATATTGTTAGGGATCCGTCAGGGCTTTGGGGGATTCACCATAAAACATAGTGAGATGTAATTTTGGAGAAAAGCACAATTAAAATCGTCACGCAATTGTAATCTTCGAACTATATTTTTTCACTCTTTTGCACCAGCACTTGTTGCGTTCATGCTTTATTTGTTGAGAGTGTTGTTGTCCGTCCACTAGATGGCGCTGTAACCCGCTTAAACTAATGAAACGTGTTCAGTGCTTGTTCTTTTTTTATTCTTTTCTTTTATTTTATTTTTAGAAGCACAACACGTTTTGACAATTAATAATAAATGAATTAAAAAGTTCGTGTGTGTTTTTTTTTTTTTTTTAACGAATGTTTGGTTCAATATACATGTAATATATACTATAACATTAATTAGGAATATACGTAGATGAACTGTAAACTTTTTCACAAACCCAAGATTATAACCCTGCCTATAACGTCAAACTATGAGACGATTAGACCAGCAACAAAACCGCACACACACACACACACACACACACACACACACACACACACACACACACACACTATTATTAATTAAAAAAAGAGACTATATTGTTTTGTACTGTTCTGGCACATCATCAAGTTGTGATCTGTCCAGTTTTTTTTTTTTGCTTAAAGTGACTTTAAATTGTTTTTTTTCATGGTGTTTGAGACAGAGAGAGAAAAAGAGAAAGAGAGACAGAGGGAGAAAGAGAGAGAGAAAGAGAGAGAGAGAGAGAGCGGGCGCGTGAGGAGGACCTAAAACTCTTGTGACGCATGGAGTCATGTGACCTGGACAAACTTTGAGAGTTTGCTTTGCTCTTTCTCCCTCCTGAGTCTCTTATAAGCAGGGAAAGTTTGTCAAGTTTGCTTCAGTTTCTCCATAGTCGCATTGCTCAGCTGTGGATTTGGTGGCTGATCTTCCGAAGCGCCGGAGTAAGTCCGTAGAGGACTGTCCTCTTCACAGCTCTCCAGGTAAGTCCCACAACTCCTCAACTCTTCTCATGTGGAGCTCAGATGAAGATGTTTGGAAGAAACGGAACTTTTCAGTGAGATTAGTTGTTCAGGACCTGATGGAAATGCGTCTTGAACCATCCATGGTCTTCTAGTCATCTAACAGTTTTATAAATCCAAGCCCACATTTGACATTTCTCGATTTTTTTTTACATTTTAGTGTGTATAATTACGGTTGTATAATTGTCAGTGCACTTTACTGGGTCTTATTAGCGATTTCAAACTTTTAGAAAGTTGGACAGTTTTGAAAGTTCAAATCAAAAATTCATTTCCTCCAAAACGTCTAATATTGGTAATAACGAAATAGTAATAACATTGATACAAACTTATTATTTGCAAGAATAGTGACAATATTTAAACCTACTTTTTATTTTTCCAACTTTATGTACATTTACACCGATCACCGGTAGTTGTCGCTGTTCTTCGCTTTCTTTGATTTTAACTTTTAAATCCTCAAAGTTAACTTGGAATTCTAAAGCGTTTCTACACATTTAATTTAGTTTAATGAGCGCGTTTGGTCGAGGTAATAATTAGTTTATAATGCCTTTGAACAAGATCTATTAATAGTACGGTGGATAAATCATATATATGAATAATAATAAAATACATATATGCTCCTTGATTTTTTAATATGGAGATGAGAAGACAAAAACCAGCATCACTAAATCTGACTCACATTGGTGATTCGAATTCAGTGCTTGTCAGTTATTAAATCCATTTAGAGTTCTGAAATTCTGTTCCAAGACAGAATAGCGACAAAATCAAACACTAGCAGTGCGTGTTCTTCATTACTAGTTAAATTTCATAATTTATCCATCACATTTGATCATTCAATCGTTTGAAAATCAAAGTCTGGCCACAAACTCCCCAAGCTGTAGATAAGAAGCTGCTCAAGTTTGTTTCTGATGATTCATGATCTTTAGATCTAAACAGTTCCTCGTGATTTACATTTATCATAACAGATTTAAAATAACTTTTCAAATCAGTTTGCGTCAGTTGCAATATTTTTTTTTAACAACAGTAAAAAAAAATGTACAAAAACACAAATATTTTTTTGTAAACACACATACACATATACATACAGTTTAATATATGTATATAGTGTATGATAAAGAAATGCCTCGTGTGGTAATAGAGTAGTTAGAGAGCGCTGCGTCAGCACATTTTGTGAAACTGATAAGAACTTCTGATGAAGCAAAAGAGTCGCAGTTCTGTCCGTTTATCTCCAGCTCTCGTGAACATCTGTGTGAGGCAGATGTTTGTTATGAAGGCGTCCGGCACCAGGTGTAGTTTATATTTCCATCATCTGCGGTTCAGCGTTCATGGATATTTTCATAATAAGATTCGCAGCAGGTGCTGAAACCGAGATCATCCTCGTGTCCACGTCACCAAAACTCTACGTTGCTTTTTAGTGTTGATGTGTATATTTGTTTCAACAAAAACATATTTACCAAAATAATTCCTGAATTCCAGTTTTATTTTGATCAAACTCAAGCAGTTCATCGAAAAAAAAAACAAGATTTCACAACTTTTTGCAAATTTTTATTCTAATGCTGTTGGTGATGTGACAAAAAATGTGATTTAGTTTGATATAGCGACGTCGTTTTACATTTAAGGCTTCGGCCAATCGCATCGTTGCAATTTTGTGTCATTAAATACTACGCTGAAAAAGAAAGTCAATCTTTATGTTCTTTTAATTCTTAATTGTGGAGGAATTCACACAGTGGAGGAATTTGCAATAGTCTGCATTCAAACAGTTACATAAAATAAAAAAAAATATATATATACACTGTGTAAAGAAATGTAAATAAAAAAAGACCAATCAAATACAAATGCAATATATAAAAATACAAGAAACAACATAAATACAACCTAACATTTAAAAACAAAAAAAAAAAAACTATATAAATACATGAAAAATATAATTTATAAAAACAAAAATAAAAGTAAATACAACAACCAAAATAAATACAATTAAAAAGGCAGTTTAAAGAAAATAGACAGCATGAATACAGTAAAATTAAGTAGGACGTTGGAAGAAATTGGTAGTTTTACTGAATTTAAAGAACCACTGAAAAACAAAAACCACACACAGAGAGCAGATCTTGTTCGATGGCGCTTCAGAGACTCGAACCTGCAAGCTTTGAGTTGCAAGTCCGACTCTCTAACCCCTGGGCCACAGTTGCCATGACAGCATCCGCAAAACGAATCCAAAGCATGAACATCTTCTAGAGTGACCTTGAGCCCGGGCCATCAGCACGGGAGAAGGTGTGGGAAAGTTCCAGGCATCTTCTGGGTTGTGTCTCGCACCGTCCCTAGCCATAACACACTCGCTCTTTCCCATTCCAGCCAGAACTCCTTCACGATGGGCGACTGGAGCGCGTTGGGAAGGCTCCTGGACAAGGTGCAGGCCTACTCCACCGCCGGGGGCAAGGTCTGGCTCTCGGTGCTCTTCATCTTCCGCATCCTGGTGCTGGGGACGGCGGTGGAGTCGGCCTGGGGCGACGAGCAGTCGGCCTTCAAGTGCAACACCCAGCAGCCCGGCTGCGAGAACGTCTGCTACGACAAGTCCTTCCCCATCTCGCACGTGCGCTTCTGGGTGCTGCAGATCATCTTCGTCTCCACGCCCACGCTCCTCTACCTGGCCCACGTCTTCTACCTGATGCGCAAGGAGGAGAAGCTCAACCGCAAGGAGGAGGAGCTGAAGGCGGTGCAGAACGACGGCGGCGACGTGGAGCTCCACCTCAAGAAGATCGAGCTGAAGAAGCTGAAGTACGGCCTGGAGGAGCACGGCAAGGTGAAGATGAAGGGCGCCCTGCTGCGCACCTACATCGTCAGCATCTTCTTCAAGTCCATCTTCGAGGTGGGCTTCCTGGTCATCCAGTGGTACATGTACGGCTTCAGCCTGGCCGCCGTCTACACCTGCGAGCGCTCGCCCTGCCCGCACCGCGTGGACTGCTTCCTGTCCCGGCCCACCGAGAAGACCGTCTTCATCGTCTTCATGCTGGTGGTGTCGCTGGTCTCGCTCCTGCTGAACATCATCGAGCTCTTCTACGTGCTCTTCAAGCGCATCAAGGACCGCGTCAAGGGCCGGCAGAACCCCTTCCCCACCGGCACGCTCAGTCCCACGCCCAAGGAGCTCTCCACCACCAAGTACGCCTACTACAACGGCTGCTCCTCGCCCACCGCGCCCCTCTCGCCCATGTCCCCGCCCGGCTACAAGCTGGCCACCGGGGAGCGCACCAACTCCTGCCGCAACTACAACAAGCAGGCCAACGAGCAGAACTGGGCCAACTACAGCACGGAGCAGAACCGCCTGGGCCAGAACGGCAGCACCATCTCCAACTCGCACGCCCAGGCCTTCGACTACCCCGAGGACACGCACGAGCACAAGAAGCTGCCGCCGCCCTCGGCCCACGAGCTGCAGCCGCTGGCGCTGATGGACGCGCGGCCGTGCAGTCGCGCCAGCAGCCGCATGAGCAGCCGTGCGCGGCCCGACGACCTGGACGTGTAGGGCGTGGCTAGCTCCTCCCACTAGACTCTAGTCCATCACGCGACTGCTGGAGGTATCATCCGCAAGCCGAGGGGCCGCTGGAGCGCACGCGTGATGTCATGGCGTTGATTCCATTGTAACGTTGCACCGTGTTGCACTTCTAACCCCCGCAGTCCCATCTCAAATTAATATTTATTTATTCCTAAGAATTAACAGGTCTCCACCACTAGTTGACGATTGACTACTACCACCCAGTTGCATATTTATTGACAATAATCAAAATTCCAGCGATATTTTTCAGAGTTGTAGGTTTTTTTTTTCTCTTTTAATGTTAGTCACAGTGGACTGTTGTTTTCCTGATAAACTTTGAATTCATGTGAGGTCGGTTTTTTTTTTATTTTTGTTCGTTATGGAGGAGAAGAAAAAAAAACGTTTTTCTTTCGGGTGGCGGTGAAAACGAAACTGTTTGTGCGCTACGCTGCTGTACGATACACGGCTAGTTTTTTTTTTTTTTTTGATACTTTGATATGATGAAACTTTACTAAAGGGTTTGAAAGAAAGGCTTTATTTTGATTCGTTCTTTTTAGCGTTTCGGTGACGTTAGTTCTTGAATTAGATTGTTTTGTGCGCGTGCGCACACGTCTTAACTTCAGAGTGACTTTTTTTTCATTTTTTCTAACTCTTTTTTTTATTTTGTTTAATCGTTGCTGCTTGAGAGATAGAGTTTTAGTACTGTAAATCAAGCTAACTTTGTCACAAAGGTTGTAGATACTGCTTGTTAGAGCTGGACTAATATTTAGTCAGTTATGTTAAGATGATATACGCCAGCGTAGCTCCACAACTACCAAACACTAGTAGATGGGAAAAACAGTTACGGACATTTCTTAGTTTTGATTTTCAAATTGTGCAGAATAGTTTGTTGGTACTCAAGCAGAGGCTCGTGGATCTTCTTTCAGCTACAATGGTGTTTGCACTGAGATTTTGGAGTTAGCGTGTTATTTGATGCAAAAATGACAAAGCTCTCTGTTATACACGTGACTAATTTATTTCGCAACACACGACATGGTGGAATCCCTCGACGTCGACCGCGCTCTGGCTGAATGTCGAGGTGGTGAATGATGCAGATTGGGTTTAAAACGGGAATTACATTTGTGTGATATCATTCCATGGCAGTGGAAACACTGAGCGTTTGAGGAAAGAAAAAGACAAAAAAAAATATTAATGAATTCTGGGAGAAAAGCAATTTAACCAATAAAAGATTTTTTCTTTGACATTTTGTTACTGTGTCTCAGTGAAAAATCAGCGTCAATGTCGTAGTTGCTACACTGACTTAAAAAAATCCAATTTAGTGTAGTCAACTTTCTCAGTCCTCACATATTTGTCTAGTTCTAATTACTTTTTTTTTGATAGTTTGATAAGATGAAATTATACTTTAGAGTTTGGAAAGAAAGGCTTTATTTTGTTTCGTGCTTTTTGTCGTCAAAAGATTTCTGTTATTTTTAGCTGAAAATAGTTTTTGAATTACATATGTTGCGACTTTATTAATATTTTTATATTAATGACTATTTAAGAAAAAAGAATATTTGATTCACTGTTTAAAAGTTAATTCAACTTAAACGTGTGAGTTAAATGGACTTTTGGAATCTAAAATACTTTTTTTTTTGTTACTGTTTCTTAGTTAAAACCCACAGTAAATGTTGTAGTTGCTACATTGTTGAATAAAGCAAATCTTTACAGTTCGAGTTAAATGTGTAAGTTAAGTGGACTTTGTGGACTTAAAAACGTCAATATAGTCTTTCTTAGTCGACACATAACTCAGTTTCTTGCGGCTATATTTTTTTTCCTTTTATTTAATTTTATAAGAGTTTGAAAGAAAGAAACTTGATACCTTGTTCATACCTTATAAAAGTTTAAAAGTTTTGTTGACTTGACTCAATTTAGAGTAGTGAATATATATATATATCAGTTTCTCTGCAATTAAAAATATACACCACAAAGACTACTTAATTTAGTTACCAGTTGAAAACAATTGGGTTAACTTTAACTGAAAAGCTTCGCAGCTGGTTGCGTTAAAATCACTTTATATTTTTTACAGTGTGAAGTACTTCACGTTTTATCAATTCACAGATTCAGTTTGCACCCAACGAGACGTCCAGGACTAATAAAGCAGTGTGATTTGCCTGGTGCCAGTATCCAAGCAAGTTTTGTTTTTCATCCAATAGAATTATCCCAAGACAATCGCACTCAAACGGCCCGAAAGTCGCCAACGCCAAGACCGGCTCGCAGACCGGGAGACTGATACGCTTTCACATGTATGTTTTAAAATGCCCCTGAAACTCGAAATTTCATCATAAAAAAAAAAAAAAAGATTCGGTGCCTTTTCTATTATCCAAGTTTCCTATTTAACCTTTCCACACAGTTAAATCAAACCACATGCGCGGGCAGAGTCTGTGGACCACATGTGGCTCCAGCAGAAGAACATAGAAAAAAATAAAAAGCACGGGACTTTGATCTCGTGCTAATTAATGTAGATCTTTTTAAACCAGATTTATCACAACACGCTTTTCTGTACCAGCATTTATACTGGCATAAACTGGCAAAGTTTGTCAACATTTTTCATATCAAATGTAATGCATTTTTATTCATTTTTCTATCTGCCGCACTGGCACTCAACGCTGCAAATGTATTAAGATTGTTATTAATGCAAAGTTTTTTACAGTGTACACGTGCATATACTGTTGTACAGACAAACATTTTTATTAATTTTTATGTGTCACACTTGAACACAACACAGCAAATTTATGAAGATCGGTATGAATACAATTTATGAAGATCACGTGTATGAATACACTGAGGGGAAAAAACGTAATCTACCGAAAGCTGCGTTTACAAAAACACTGTAAAATGACAAAGCTTTTTTTTTTTTTTTTTTTAACAATTTGTTCCAGTTTTTAGCTGGAATTGTTAATAAATAACAGCAAAATACTGTTTTTTTTCCACAACAGTTTTTTAAGAATTATACTAAAAACACAAGTCAAGTGGTTTGGCCATGATCCATTGTAAAAAAAAAAAAAAAAAAACAGCAACTTGCTGTTATACGTTAAAACTACATTTCGCTATTAAAAATGTAAAAATAGACATGCATATGTACACACACAAACAGATTGAATTACTTTTTAATCTGCCACACTTGCACATAAAGCTGCACATTTACAAAGATTGTTATGTAAATAAATAAACTGAACAAAAACAGTAATCTACGACGAGCTGTAGTTTCAAAAACATACTGTAAAATCTTAGATCACATTTTTTTTCTCACAATTCTACAAATGTACATCTGGAGTTCTTTGGCAAATTACTGATTTTTTAGTCAGTATTTATGTCAACTTTGTAGCACAAAACAAGACTTTGTCCCATGATGGATTCTAAAAAAAAACAGCAACTTGCTGTTAATACAATAAAGCTATATTTTGCTGTTAAAATTGTAAAAATACAGTTTTTACAGTATACAAGTGTACTGTGCACATACAGTATGTACAGACACACATTTCTAGTTATGTATGGTGACTTTAACTTATTGAATTATAAGCACTGGTGTGTAGAGACAAAACACACGAGTCTGAAGCTCCGTCACGGTGGAGATTTAGTTCTGAAGATCTGAGATGCGTATAAGCGGCGCTAGTGGGAACCTTAGACTTCCTCAACCACACCACAACTCCTGGGTGGTGCTGGGAAGCTACGGAAAACCTACACTACCCTTACAAACTTTGGGGTCACTTTGAAATGTCCTTGTTTTTGAAAGAAAAGCACAGTTTTTGTTAATGAAAACAACTTAACTAATCAGAAATACACTTTATACACGCTAATGTGGTGAATAACTATTCTAGCTGTAAATGTCCGTTTTTGGTAGCAATATCTACATAAGTGTATAGAGGAACATTCCCAGCAACTGTCACTCCAGCGTTTTACTGGTACAGTGTGTTTGCTAAATGTGTCAGAAGGATAATGGAAGATTGTAAAAGCCTTGTTTGATCATGTCAGCACTGCTGGAAACTGTTTAGCTGGTTAAAGAAGCTAGAAAACTGATCTTCCTGTGAGCAGGTTGAGAATCTGGAGCATCACATTTGTGGCTCAATCAAACGCTCAAAATGGCCAGAAATAGAGAACATTCATCTCAAACTGGACAGTCTATCCTTGTTCTTGGATAATAAAGTGTGACTTTTCATGGGACACACAAAATTGTCTAGGTGACCCCAAACTTTTGAACGGTGTACATGCGACTAAAAACTTTTTGATGTGGCACACTTGCACATGAAGCTGCAAATTTATGAAGATCAACTGTAAGAATACACTAGGGAAAAAAAGTAATCTACTGTATTTTCAAAAAACATCCTGTAAAATCTTGGTTCACATATCGTTTTTTTTTACTGGAATTGTTTTTACAAATAACGGCAAAACACTGTTTTATTATTAATTGTACTCTAAACACAGGTCACGAGGTCTTGCCATGATGCACTGTAAAAAAAAAAAACAGCAACTTGCTGTTATAAGTTAAAACTATAATTTGCAATTAAAACAACAGTTTTCTACAGTATAGACGTGCATTTACATGCATATTCACAATATACACAAACATTTTTAATAGTCTATTCTAGTTTTCTATCAAACTTATGAAAATCGTTATGCATGCAATTAAATAAAACATAAACAGAAAAGAACAATAATCTACTGTGAGCTGTGGTTTCAAAAACGATTTTTTATTCTCACAATTTTACAAGTTTACATCTGGAATTTCTTAGCAAATAGTTTATTAGAGAACCAGAAATAGAGAACGTTCATGTCAAACCTGACAGTCTATCCTAAAGTGCGACTTTTCATAAAACGCAGAGAATTGTCTAGGTGACCCCAAACTTTTCAACAATAAACGTCTGATGAAGATTTTATGACGACAAGGCCTCGGTTTGATCAGAACTGCTACTGGACGTTCCTCAAGTTTTATATTGGACGTTGGACTGACGCTCTATTATAATATCATGTAGTTTCCAAACTCTTCTGGGATGATCAGCTTC
This sequence comes from Paedocypris sp. Pulau Singkep, assembly GCA_017309775.1. Classification (NCBI taxonomy): domain Eukaryota; kingdom Metazoa; phylum Chordata; class Actinopteri; order Cypriniformes; genus Paedocypris; species Paedocypris sp. Pulau Singkep. The sequence goes on from MU204386.1 coordinate 3,494,375, forward strand.
CCGGGAAGCGGGACTTAGATGTTAAGCCCCTGTAATGATCGCTTTCCCGCTGCGTTTTGGCAGCTGGTTCCAGTATAGGTAGACACGGACCGCACATATGATTCCCACAAAAGCTCTTCCTGGAGCTCAGCGAGAGCCTCGGAATTCCAGCTTAAACACACAGGGTGTGAAAGTGTGCGGCGCGATCCTCCGATTGGTGGCTTTTCACCTCCAGGCCGTGTGGATCTCACGCACGGCCATGTTTCCTGAGAGATCGGCCCAATCCCTGCTGTTTAGACAAGCAGAACTCCAGATAAACAACAGGACGCGTCCAGCTTGACCAAAGCCAAAGCTGCCGATCCCAAACGCTGTCTCTGCTTTCCGCAGGGTCATCGGGATTCGTCCTTTCTTCCAAAAATTCCCAGAGTTGAATGTGTGACAGAAGCGCAGAATGTCGGAACGGCTTCCAAAAAAGTGCGGCATGATCACATTCACACACTTTTTTTTTGCCAATTTTAGTTGTGACTTTATGCTAATATTTGATGTTTCAATAATACTCAAAAGATCCAACAGGTCAGCGATAGTCAAATCAAATTTTAAAGAGATTCAGTTACACATTTTGTTTAGAAGCAAAGGTCCAGAAGATTTACTGTGATATAATATTAAGGATACATTTATGTATACATTTATATACATTTTTCTTCTTATTTTGCCTGCAGGTAATCGATACTTCACTGTTAAATTAGAAATTCAGAAACCGTTTGATGAATTTATTGTGCATATATTTAAAACGTTATCAAACTTATGACATAAAACCAGGGCTACTTTTTAAAATAAACAAGGATAAAAATGCTCAAATAAAGTGCTTAACTTTGGAAAGAAAAGATAAAGCAAGAAAATGCAATGTAAACTTTACATCTTTACTCCTTTTACATCTCGACGCAAACGTTTCACCCTATAAACGGGTAAAAATAAATCTGAACACATCCTAACAAATGAAACGTTTTAGATGCTCTATATTGTTTATTATAAAAAAATAATTTTCGCTGTCCACTTTTATACTTTTGGCTAGTGACATTTTTCTGTTTGCTTTGTTGTCTGTTTCCCTGTGACATTGGAGACACAAACTTTGTTTTTTATGACGTATAACCATCATCAGGAAAAAATATTGTTTTTTGTTTCACAAACTAGAATAATTACAATTCTTATATTTATTTCTTGTACAGGTTGTGGCCCACGGAATCAACAGCAAAGTCAAACTCTTACTTATATTTTACTTATATCTATACTTATATATTATATAATTATACGTAATATCCTCCATGGCTAATGTTCCTCAGATCTCACGTGAGTTCACTCGGCCTGAAGACCAAGAGATTAGGTCTCGTCCGCATCACCAACAGGAAGTCTGCAGGAAGACCCCCGGCATGTGACCCTGGGCTTTGCCATTTCCTGCTGTTGAAAACGAAAAGCTCACAACTTTGCCAACGTCCGTCTGCATGTCATTAGGTTTCAGCGTTAGATGTTCCGTTTTTCTAATCGCCTGAGAAGAAAAATGACTCTCATAGAAAAAAATGTGGTTAGTTTCTTGGGGCGGACGGGGCGATATCGCCATCTGCAGGATGCTGGAGGTACTGGATAATATTTATCATATTAATTACCTGAACATAAATTCCTTTTTTCTAGACGCCTGAGAAGAAAAAATACTCCCAGAGAAAAAAATAGTTTTAGGTTGGTTGGTTGGATTGGAAATCCTTTATGACTAGATAAAGACAACATTTCCGCAAATTCCTGGATTCTAGGCAGCGTGACCCAGAAATTATTTTAAAGTGGTTCAGATAATGAATAACTTAATGAAGCGTCAGCCAATCTACTCACTCAGTCTAACAATTCATGATCATTGACATTGATTTACAGGATAAAAGCCACACACACACACACACACACACACACACACACACACAGCCATAATGAAATATTCCTTTACTTTTGTTAAATCTGTCTCCAGACATTTCAGGTCGAAGAGCAACATCGACAGACGGGGGAGAGAATCTTCTTCACTTCCTCAGATAATGAAACTGATGAGAGAAACAGGAAAAGGGAGAGTGAGAATGAATAGACAAACACTGGAAGTAAGACCATTTAAAACAGTTTGTATTGCTTAATTTTGAGCACAATCCAATAATAAATGCGAACCTTTCAAGTTGTTCCACCAAAGAAGTGTTTTATTGTCTTAGATGTTTCACTGTGTTTCACCAAACAGTTCAACTTCACCTGTTGTGTTATGGATCAATCAATCAAGAGGTTCCGCCCCTTTGTAAAGAGATGACGTCACACATTTACTCAAGAGTCTAACGAATTTGACTGTTTGGCATCATCAAATTGTTTTTGTTTACAATTATTTGTCAATATGGCCAATAGGGGCAGTATCAAAAGTGCGTTCTGCATTTAACCATCCAGTGAAGTTACACACACACACACACACAGTGGAGTGAACACACACAAACCAGGAGCAGTGGGCAGCCTTAAGCCAAGGGTCAGTGGGGGTCAGTGACTTTTCTAAGGACACTCAGTTGCAGACCAGACTGGGATTTGAACCTTCAGTGCTTGGGTGACCGGTCAACTCCCAACCACTGGACCACAACTGCCACAGACATTCCAAACTACGCCATGGAATATTTCACGGACAAAAAAAACTCTGCTTCTGACGAACGTTGAACTACAAACCAAATTCAAAGTAAATAAAGCGATTGACCCTCCTGTTATGTTTGTTTCACAGGAACATCACAATGTTCGCGGGTCAAATTGACCAGGGGGCCTTTTATTATGCATATAAGTGTCACAAAGAAAAACATTTCTCATAACAGTGTGTGTGTGTGTGTGTGTGTGTGTGAGAGAGAGAGAGAGACAGCGGTGTATTATGTCTCCTTGTTGCAAAAGAAACTAGTATTTGATCTTTCTGACTCTTTCTAGCTTCCATTTTGTCTGAAGGGTCAAATTGACCCAAACATTATCATTGTAACAAAACCATGTAGTAGGTGTTACAAATATGTCAACTGAACCATTTTTAGTTTATGTGTAGATTATCCTGATTAAGACAAGCGGGAGAAGATTCAAAGTGAAAAAATATGTTTAAGTATTTTTTTTTAATATTTAAACTTATTTTACATGGTCCAATTTGACCTGACCAGAATCTTTGTATCATAAACACGTAGTGTGGTGTTACAGATATGTGAACTGAATCATTATATTTTTTATATGATAATTAGACCAAATAAGCCAAGCGTGAGAAATTTCAGGGTGAAAATTTTTTATATATGTATTTTAAAAATATTTTCAAACTTTGAAAACGGGTCAAAGTGACGCAAACAAAAGGGTTAAGCAGATGAAATATCACACGCGACAAAGCGCATTCCAGGTTGCAAAGCCGGTGTCAGAAACGCCGTAGCCGTGCTCAGCCCATGTGGGATGGATTATAGAAGGGTTCTGCTACTGTCTACTGTTCTCCGCCACTTCCTGGTCCAAGCGCTGAGACCCGAGTGAGACGTCTAATGTGTTAGGCTCCTGGAAGTCTCCACAACAGACGTTAAAGTTTAGCAGGACGCTGCGAGATACCTCTAAGTGAGGTGGGACGGGGTTTGGAGAGTCGCACTCACTGATTCCCCGCCAAAATAAAAGCACGAGACATCACCGGTTATAAAGAGGTCAGGAGAGGAAAAACCACACAGCCACCCTCCAAAAGTCAACGGCGGGTGGACTGGCATCGAGAAAATATTCCCCTGCTCGCTCGGTGCGTTTTCTCCACTCACAGCGAAACCCAACGTGGACTCGGGTCGTTACTCTAAATTTAGTCCGATGCGCCCGAGTTTTCCACTGCGAGGTCCAAATGGAGGAAAGCGAGCCAGTAGTATTCTGAGAATGGGGAAAAAGTTGTATTTCATTCGCTTAACTGTAACCAGCATCTATTCGAAGAATGCGTCTCTCTGAATCACTGTTTGCTGGCAATACGCGTTCGCCATGGCAATGATTTCCGCGAGCTCTAAGTGCTTAAGCTGCTGCTGAGCAAGAAAGAACATGGTGTAACATATGAGAACTGCAAAATAGTTTGATGTAATCACAGGGCCCCTCCATTAAATTCACCCAGGATTAACCCTTTCACATCACAATCTGTGGGGCAGGAGCCGTCACCTGAGTTATCTTTAAAAAAAAAGCACTTTGTTACTTGAGTATTTTGACTACTTTGTAGTTGTAATGAGTATCAAAAATAAAAGCGACTTCTACTCTCTACTTGACTGCATCTGTGATTGAGTATATGTACTCTTTACTCCACTACATTTGAATGGACACGATCGTTACTCGTTACATTGTATTTGTGCAAGTCAAGTCAGCATCTTTTTCTACCGTGAATCTTTGATTGGTCGGGATGAGGTGATATCGCCATCTGCAGGATGCTGAAGGTACTGAATGCTGTTTATCAACTAAATCACATGGTTTAGCAGTTGCGCTTTTTTGCACATTTGTGTTTGACTGGGATGACCTGTTGTTGTTGTTGTTTTTAATTTATTTTGTTCTGCCATTTTAAACATCAAGGTGTTACATAAAAAACAAGAGTTTCTTGTTTTTCATATTTGTGTTTTTGTGTTTTTTGTGAATTTGTGTTTTTTTTGTCTAAATTCAGTATGAGTAAAATACTAAAGTTCTTTCAAAATTGGATACTTAATGACTTTTACTCAAGTCTTCTTGGAACTAGTGACTTGTAATGGACTCATTTTTACAGTATGGTATCTGCATTTTTACACAACTACAGTACTGGCTCCATCTCCCCTTGACCCAGAAATGGAAAAGCAGTTTAGAAAATAAATGGATTGCAAACCATGACAAGCATTCAGGAACTGTTCATAATTGGATGAATTTGACTGATTTAAACGCGCCAGTTTTACTGATTTAACGCAGCTTTTACGTGCTGAGCGTTTGAGAGCAGCGAGTTTTCCGCCGCTACGCTGGAGTTATCCGACTGTTATTGTTTTTCACCTCACATGCCGCCCCGCTGCTGTTGGGGATATCTGAACCCTGTGAGAATGTACACGCCGTTAGCCTTTTCTTCTCGTACCTCCACTGCACTGGCTCGCCATCTCCAGAAAAATTCACAAGCATGTTTACAATCGCATCAGGAATGCTAAAGCAGCTAATAACCTTGTTAAAAACAAGGCGACGCATGTTCACTTTTGCTGCCTGCGCATTTGCCAAGCCAGTAGTTTCTCTCAGATGCCGAGGAACCGAACATCAGCTGAAATGGTTTTCTCAAGCGCACAGGACACATTAAAAAGATGGACTTTTTTTTTTCCTTGGTAGTGTGTTTTGCCTGCACAGTTTTCCCAAAACGTCCAGTTTAATCCGCTCGGCGAGCACACAAGATGTTCCTAATTCCGTGGTCACACACACTCACACACACACACTGGCAAAAAGAGGCTTGAGAATGAATTAGCGTATAAAATAATGCTAATCCGTTAGCATAATGCTAACACAATACTTTTTACTTTTTAGAACCTGTCTTTAACGTTTGTGCTGAGGTCAACTGAGGTCAACATTCTCTGTCCACCAATCATACGAACCCTTCACGTTCACTCTGATCACGTAGCCAATAACAATCCAAGAAGCAAAAGCTTTCGGAAATCTTGGAGTGCGCTATTAGCGTCCACCGAAACCGACAAACCCCCAACTACAAATCCAGGGATTATTTGCACGTAACCACGTAGATGCCAACAAGCGGCGGCATGGGAAACTTAAGCGGAGTCAAAGCAGAATGTTCTCGCGCGGAAACCATGCCAGGCGAAAAACAACAAACAGGACGAACAGGGTGCTAATTAGCAATCAGCTCACAGCGGAACAGCCTGCTCTTCATAGGAGCTTGGACGCTGAACAAGACTGAGCTAATCGAGGTGGACTTTGTTACCCTTGCTAGGAAAACTGGTTTTGCTTATAAGGCGCTTCAAAGCTGCTAGTCATGAACAATAGTGAGGTGATCACTTTTTTTTTTGGTTTTTAGTGAGGTGATTGTCAATATGGCTGCGAGGGACGCATTGAAATTGTGCTTTGCTTTTAACCATCCAGGGAAGTTACACACGTACACACGGCAGTACTTGAGTAAATGGACTTTGTTGCTTTACTTAAGCGTTTTTGGCTACTTGTACTAGGTATAAAAAATATTTGCAACTTTTACGCTCTACTTGACTATATTTGTGATTGAGTATCTGTACTCTTTACTCCACTACATTTGAATGGACACTTATAGTTACTTGTTTCATTGTGACAAATCAGCATCTTTTTTCTACCACGGTTAATTTCTTGGATGGACGAGGGGATATCGCCATCTGTAGGATGCCGAAGGTGCAGGTAGGTATTTATGAGCAATCACGTGTCAACGTGAATAAGCGGTTGCACTTTTCTTTTTTTTTTTTGTTCATTGAGGTGTTAAATTTAGCTTCTATATTGGTAAATAAAATGTCTTAAATAGTTTTTTGTTTTTCACAATTCTTGGTGTTTTTGAGCCCAAATGCAGTTAAAATACTCAAGAACCCAAATTGGAGTAAAATACTCAAGTTCTTTTAAAATTGGAAACTGTACACCTTTTACTCAAGTCTTGGAATTGGTGACTGGTAACTTGAAATGGAGTCATTTTCACAATAAGTTTTTTTTACTCAAGTACTGTTTTCAGTTTACATCTCTGCACACTGTGAAGTGAACACAACAAACCCGGAGCAGTGGGCAGCCTTAAGCTAAGAGAACATTCCGACCGATGTTTACGAACAACAACACTTCTCACAGCATTTTAAGGGACGCCCAGAGTTTCTAGCCGGTCTTGAGGAAAGCGCATTGGGATTAAGGAATGAAATCCGAAGGGGTCGGACTGAGGTAATAGCGGCTTAAAACGGCAGAGTTGCCCTCAGCTGCCCTGTGATTTGACAAAAAGAAAAAAAATAAATCCAACTTCCAGTTGTTGTAATTACAACGAACGAAAAAAAAAAACCCAATGTGGTTTTCAGTTGTGTTGTTGTACACGTAAATCCCGGCGATGTTTGCGTAGTGTTACACACATAGACAGAGTGTTCCCGGTTTAACAGCTTCAAAACAAACAAAAATATGACAAAACGACGCAAAAAAAAAGAAGAAAATACATGAAAGAGACACGTCGTCCGACCCACACAACAAACTTCTTTTTCAAATTTTCACCACATGACTCCGTGGGAGGAATTCAGTTCCTACGCAACCCAATTTCGAGTCTGGCTCTCGGTCTTTGTAAAACTGGCAACAAAGAGTTTGACACATACTTAAACGGGGTGCCAAGCTCTGGATGCTTTTATGAAGGCTCTAAAAGAAACACCTTTAAATGCAAAAGTATGTATTCCATCAGCGCGGCCTCTTCATGTCGCCGCTAAGGAGGCGATTAGACGGGCAACCCAGAAGCGATTGAGTCGGCTCCACGCAGAAGAAGCTGATGTCATCTGTGTTTGAGTCATGATCAGCTGCGGCCATGAGCTCACCTGCGAGAACCAGCTACGCTTTCCATGAAGAACCTCCATTAGGAAGCTGGAGCAATCATCAGTTTGATGGAGATCCTTCATCCTTCAGAATCCCGAGGTTCAACTTTCACGTTATGTGACTGTATGGTGAGTGTGATGGTTCGTGCGGATGTTTCATCGACTCTGAAAATATACAGTACTATACACAGTATGTAGTACGGTACAGTGTTACATTTCGTTGTCGAAACATTTTCGTCATCGTCTTTGTCAGCGACACTTTTTCCCTGATGAAAGACGAAACGAGAATTATATAAAAGCTCCCACTCAGAAACCAAAACTTCAACTACATTTATTGACACTTTCGTCAACCAATAAAAACGAAACAGAAATGCCTTTCGTGACGACGTCTAATCATAATCCGAGCTTGTGGAGAAAGGCCGGTGCAAACGCAAAGTGAACCAATCAGGACAGGAAAAGCGCGGCGAGCAGGATGGGATAGAGGCGCAAGCTTTTTTTTCTTTCATCGTGCAACCGTTTGTTATGTATAAACGTGATGCAATTATAATTTATTTTATTTTACTGTATTTAATTCCCTCTTTGTTGAGGTTTCGTTTATGAGAATACACTTATTTGGATAATATAAAATATAAAAATTATAAAATATATAAAAAAAAGTTAAAATAAATGTTGAGTAAAATGAGTAAGATCTTTGTACATATTTTTTATGTCCATTATAACTACGTATTCAGATTTCTTAGACGTAACAACTTTAGCAAATATTTAGAATATATAGCACTTATAATTCGTTGACTCAAACTAAACTGTAATTTAGTCGACTAAACTGTTACGGTATTTAGTCGACTAAAATGAGACTAAAACAAAACAAAAATTAAAACAAAACTGAGTTTTACTCAAAAGACTGTTCTAAATAAAAAATCTTTGTCAAAATTACCACTGGTACGGTATGTCATTTTTAGAAGGATATTTAAAAAGTGCAACAGTTACAGTATGAGCAGAATTAACAAAAGTATATACAGAGTACAGTAATGTACAGTTTGATTCATAGAATACCACAGAGTAGAGTAATGTAGAGTGTGTGTGGAGCAGAACACAGTAAAGAACAGAATAATGTACAGTAGTTGAAAAGATGACAGTAGTGTAGAGTGTGTTAGGCAAAATACAGTACAGAATAATGTACAGTAGTGCAACAGATTACAGTCGTGTAGGATGTGTGGAGCAGAATACGGTATAGTGCAGAATAAATTACTGTAGTGTTGGGAGTGTAGAATTGAATACAGTAAAGTACAGTAGTGTAAAAGATTACAGTCAGTGGAGCAGAATGCAACCTTGCACGTAGTGTAGAGCAGAATACTGTAATGTACAGTGTGTGGAACAAACTAAAGCAAAGAATTATATACAGTAGTGCAACAAGTTGCAGCAATTTACAGTAAAAAGAGCAGCAAGCAATAATGCCCAGTGTGGAGAGCGAAATGCAACATTGTACATTGTGTGGAGAACAGAACACAGTAAAGTGCAGAATAATGTACAGTTTTGCAGCAGTAGAGAAGGATAGATCGATGTACGGTAATGTACTGTACAAATTGATTTAAAATGCAAAAATTACATTAGTGCCAAATTGTGTAAAATGAGGATATAAAGCAATTTATCTTTATAAATCATCATATATTAGTATTAAAACATACAAAACACGTACAATATAACATGAGAGATTTTTGATTTAAGAGATATATCATAAAATCATGTTTAATATATTGAAAATTATCAAAAGAAACCACATTAAAAAAATGTATTAATTAAAATGTAATAATAATAATAATAATAATAATAATAATAATAATAATAATAATAATAATAACCTTTAATGAACCTATATATATAATGAACCTTTATTAGTCCCTCAGTGGGTAATACAAATTCATATAAATTATAATGCAAGTAAACTGTCTGGACAACAAAATGAGATTTTTAAAAGTGTGACTTTGCCTCAGACTCCATTAACTGTAAAAGAAGAAAAGCCGCAACTCAATAAAAAATGAAAATCAAAGGAAAGCGATTTAATGGCTGATCTGGTCTCAGTCAACTAGCAACTTTCCATAGGAGATTAAGTTCCTCACACTTCTGGAGTAATTATCAAAATATAATACGCCATATGAAACCTCGCGGGTTTCTGCAGATCCACCGATTCTGGTTTTCATGTGGAAGCCTCACACACCACAACATTTGCTTCTTATAAACAGTCACGTGCAGCCAGTCTATAATCATCCCAACAATTAAAGCCTTGAAACCCAGACAAAGCGAAATGAGATATAATTCCAAAATTATATGATGTGTGACTCGCTGTGTGTCCCGTGCTTTCCAGGCGTCCATGTGGCATTAGCATGTCGGCTAACGGCTAGAGTTAGCAGACACTTCTGTTTCTAGAAGGAAGACAGAACGAATAATGTCTTGTGACGTATCTGCTCCAGAGGTGTAATGAGTAGCTGAAAACCATACTTGAGTAAAATTGCTGTACTGCAAAAAGTACTGTGAAAATTACTCCACTACAAGTTACACGACTTGAGTGAAAGTTGTAAAATATCCTATAGAACCTATTTTCGTTTATTAAAAGCGTAGTAGTAATAATACCAAGAAACGTGAAAAGCAAGAAACTATATGTTAGGCTTTATTTCTTAATATAGAACTGAAATTTAACCCCTCGATGTATCAAAATGATAAAAACGGAAAGTAAATACAAATAAAATAAAAAGATAATAGTACAAAAAGTCAGTCTGAAACTGAAATGTGCAAAAACGTCCAATTGACGTTCACGAGATTTAGTGAATAAATAGCATCCAGTACCTTCAGCATCCTGCAGATGGCATTATCGCCTAATCCGCCCAAGAAATTAACCGCGGTAAAAAAAACTTTTTTGTGCGAACTTGTCACAATCAAAGTGTAACGAGTAACGGTAAGTGTCCATTCAAATGTAGTAGAGTAAAGCGGACAGATACTTAATTACAGATGTAGTCAAGTAGAGTAAAAGTTGCTGATATTTTTGATACTCCGTTCAAGCACAAAGTAGCCAAAAAATGCACAATTCAAGCAGCAAAGTTCATTTACTCAAGTACTTGATCAGCTCAACATCGGCGTTCATTAATGCAGAGTCAGCGAATGAGTGTCTGAGGTCATCGTTTGACAGCCAACCAGAAGCCGCTAGCTGGGCTAATGATGGTCCAGCAAACGCACTAGTACTGGTCGGTTTGAACAAATAGCGTCTTGCCTTTTTGCTAGACTCAGCGATAAGTAATGAAATTACGGCGTTTATTAGGAGTAATTACTGAACTGCTTGGCCACAATCTGTCAGACATAGACAAGGCCTAATAGGCCACTTCTTGCATTTTACTGCCCACAAACAGCGTAATAAACCCAAGCTACCCGTGTTGCCTGCTGGGAGAGCTGAGCTTTGGACAAGAGACCGGCCAGAAACAAGCCTGGAGCTCCAAACGCTTCATCATCTCTTCCCGTGTCTCCCTTAAAGGCCATCTCGCTTGTCTGTGCATCATAAAAAGACCCGAAAAATGTGTGTTGAATGGTTTATTTTGGATCATCCACAATCTAACGGTTGATCTGAATCATCAAACAGTCATAACTAATAATTGTCATCAAGCTACGATTTTGTAGCTAAACAATAGCAATACTGTAATCAATAATTATTCAAAAAAAAAACTACAAAGGCTCAAATCCCCAATACGCTGGTTGCAGCTCTATTTAAAAAATAGTATTCCATTCCATTATCACATATTTAAATGTAATAAATATGTGACTTGTAAATCTTCATACGTGCAATATGAATCTCCGAATGTGCATTAATGTGTCTTTTACCTCTTCTTTAGGTGAGCCGGACCTTGATGTTTCACTAATATTATCCTATTTTCATATTTGTTATCATACATGGGTGAACTGGTGCAGGTGTCAACTGGTGATGACACAAAATATTATCCAAACACAGACGATTCTGTTACTCGAGCCTTGTTGAAAATACTTCAAGCTGAGGGTCTTGATTCTTTGAAGTTCGCAGAAGATCGTCACACCTTAAAAATGTATGTAATTTTATTTTTTTCCAAATAAAAAAAAACAGCAGCATTTAGTTTTTCAGCATTTTTTCCCCCCGTTTTTCATTTTTTTAATATCTACCCTCAGTTACACTTGTTTGATACTCTAAACCAGGGGTTATAAAAACTCTAAAAATGTCACTTTTTTAAAACATACATTTGGATAAAAACAGACAGAAAGGTTATTCTAAAATAAATGTAACTTTAAATTACTGTAAATGTTTGGGGGAAAATGCTTTTAAGTAAATGTTTCAAATAATACAAAACTGTATTTCTACAAAAAAAGGCACTAAAAGCACTGCATTAGTTTTGTAGTTGGCCTGTTATCAGCGCTTCATATCGCCGGGCCATAAATACCAATAATAACCGTATAAAATATCTCACGGGCCAGAATAACTATATGGTGGCCAGATGTGCCAACCGGGCAAAATCAAACCTTGATTTTGGCACTTTTGCTCTAAACCAAATCAACCACGAATTGGTCCATTATTGAATATGAAACGTTCCAGGTCACATCAAACCCGACACAGAAATGATCTAAGCCTCTTTTCAATTTCCGTGTCGGGTGGAGCTGGAGACGTAAACCCTGTGCGTTTGTCTCCCAGACCCTGCGCTCACATCTGTACGATGATGTCACCGCGACAGTCGGGGGCTCCAGACAGCTACTTACAGTTGTTATCCTAATACCTGGTTTGGCTTCGGAACTAACATGCAATTATGTAATATAGGATAATAGCACCTTCTGCTCTATGATGTCAACTACACATGAATAACGACTTCAGCAGGACACCACCAGCAACGCTCCCTATGGTTAGGCATGAAACGGTCAATTTTGTTTCATCAAATGTGCATTATTTACTCGACTGTAACTCAACACAATGGCTGTAGGGACAGTCGACTGAAGAAACTACAGTGTAAAGCTTTCACTACCCAATAATGAATTCAATGGCTTTCTGGATGAATTGTAGCCTAGGTAAACTTCTCAGAGCCTCAAATAGACCTGCGCGGGACATAAACATTCATTTTGCTCAAGATTGGACCTTTAAATAAGAGTTAGGGGCAAGATCTGCTTGCCGTTGACATTCCGCTGGGAAACCATAGACACTTTGGAGCCCACAGGGAGAAACTATAAGATCTTCTCTGTGTGTGGATTGTGATTTAGGATTGAAGTCAGCATTATGTTTGAGGCTTTTTCTTTGCAAAACTGATGTAAATATTACATCACTAACTTAAATCCACAACATTTACAAATGTACCGTATTCTTCGGACTATTGGGCGCACCATTACTAAACGCCTATTTCCTAGACGTTAACATCTTTTATCAAATATAAAGCACACTTTGGATTATTTGGGCGCACAGTCATTTTTAAACATTTTGTGTAATTTTAAGTGCCACCTAAAGTATGAAAAATATGTAGAATATATATGTAGTTGAATCAGTTGTGTTTATGCTGTCAGCTCGACACGAAATGAATTGTAATTGCCTTCAAACGTTCCTTTCAAGAGCAAAATATGGGAATAATACCGAACAAAAACGAGTCATGGCACAAGCGTACATTTTGGAATGCCTCATACTGTACAAAATAATTGAGACATAGTTGTTTACAGAACTTGCTGAGCTGAATTACCCTTCCAAGTGCCTTTTCTAGTAGCTCATTGAGCATTATGGAGACACGGCCTTCACCATGTATTAAATTTGCCATATTTTTTAAACTATCATGCATTACCGCAGTAGAGGCAGTAGCCTTTTTTACCCCAATTTGCTGCTCTAAAACAAAAATAGAAATAAAACCACATGGTCTCATCTTCAGTTCCTTGCTACACAAAACAAAAACTAAAAAAAGCGGGGAACAAAAGAAGGTTGTCGCCAAGTCCCAACTCATTACACTCAGTACAAATAACACTGCAAACTACTTTTGCGATAACTGGTCCAACCAACCCCACATATAAAAAACACACTGCATGATTTGGTTCTTTTGTCTGCTCTTGCTCAGCCACTGACAAGATTCAGGTGGAGGTAATCAGCCCCAACCAATCAAAACAGATGCAGGTGAGTCTCAAATCAAATTTGCTTAATTTATTAAACTAAAGTAAATTGCAACATTAAGCTAACAAAATTTCAACACATTTTACGAACTTAAAAGTAGGAATAAAATGACAGCATAAACAAAAACAATACTTATATACTACTGTGCTAATTCTAAAATACATGCTAATACTGTATATGCATTTGGGTTTACACACACGTGCACATGTGTATTGATGTCCTCACACGAATGAAGAAATACACAGCACCTCTATCTTGAGTTGGTGTTTTTATCTAGAGACGTCCGAGACAGTCGCAGTTTAGTTTCCCATTACTCTAACGTCATTACAGACTCATATCGTGATGAGGCAAGGCATCTGAGGGTTCCTGCTCTTTGGGTCAGCACATCAAACAGCGCTGGCACTCTTAAGACCAGCCAAAGCAATCAGGACTCGATTGTCAGAGGCATTCGAGGGCTTATTATGCACAATTTTCCCTAATGGAAAGATCGCAATGTGTCCCATGTGAGCTCCCATAAAGCGCTGCTGCAGGAAGCAGGTAAGAGAGCGGGCGTTTCTGAGCAAACCGATCGGAGATATCCAGTAAAGCCAACATAGTTTGGAGCCTGAAAATGCTTCAGAAATCCCAAACACCTTCTTAAAATTGGGTTGTTTAGTAGGGATGGTCTTTATGAAGCTAAAAATGAGGAAGGGTTCGTCCAAGTAGCCTCCTGCTCCAGTATGCATACGTTGTCCTAACATTCTGGGTTTAAGTTCTTTCAAACCAAACAGGTTTCTTGCACTTGAGTTGGAAGTAATGAATCTAGCCTGAATCTTGATCTGGAACATCTCATGTGGATCCCAACAAGCAGGGAATATTATTCTTGGATCGCTTCGTGGTCTTTTTTAACCAAACCTTTCCAAAGACACTTAGTGACACTCTTACCAAGAGCTGGCAACTAGTTTAACTTCTGGGGATCTTGTGGTGTTGACATTTGTTGAAAAGCTTGATGTTGATTTGGAATTGGAAGGTATTGAGGTCAATACATTAGTCTGTTTTACCAACTAATCCACGTTCCAACTCTCAACTTATGAGCTTTGGGTTCTCACCAAAAGGACAAGATCTTGGATACAAATTTTTTTATCGTAGGAAAATGAAGCCAGAACACAGTTGATTTGAATTCGGATTAGACTGAGTGTATCTCTCAAGGCTGGCCGGGGAATACCTTGGTATCACACGGATGGAGCTGGAGTATTTGATGACATAAGAGAAGTCTAGATATCGTGGTTGCCCCATGAGCCAGCCATGGACAAGCAGAAGAGAAGAAAAATTGAACAAAAACATGGAAATCGACATTAGTTCAAGGTCGAGTACTGTCTAAGTGCCCACGAGTGTCCTTGAGCAAGACACATGCCACCCAAGTTCATGCCTATGACTGGCCCACTGCTCTGGGTTTGTGTGTGTTCACTTCTCTGGCTGTCCACCAATCTACATCTACGGTTCACACACTATGTGAGTTCCTAGTATTGGCACTAGCTCCCCAGAACCAGGGTGGTGGAAAGTGACGGGAGGGAGAGTTCTAAATAAAAAGATGAAAATGTGATGCCATAGATACATAAAAACAAGTGAACTTTTTTAACAACTTTATACGGAATTAAGAATAAGTGTCTTAACATGTCTCATACACAGACTCTGACAGGACCAAAGCATTGAAGATTACATAAGCATCAATTCTCGACGCTGGTATGTAATTAACAGAAGGCTCTTTGTCCGAGTGGATTATTGTGTATGGTCAGTGATGTCAAGAAGAGAGAAGACCGCCCTGTGTCTTCTGCCTGGCTGCATCCCGACCACCTGATCCCCCTATTTCTGCTCAAGCACCACATCATAAAGAGAATCTGTGTGCTGCATTTCTCTCTCCGCTGGTTCTTGCACCACAGACACTTTTGTTTTGCACAGAACGTGGCTGCCAAACCGTTTACCGAATAGTCACTTCCAAAGCTTCAGTGCTTTACTAAGAACCCAAATCTGAAAGTGCAAGGTTTATTCATGCATTGTTCATTTGTGTCCCACGTTGGTATAAAGTTGGACATTCTTGATTCATCCAGCAGCATTTCATTTGGGTTAATAAAAGCTAAAGTTATTGACGCTGGTTTCAGAGCTTTAAAAAGCATTGAGCAAATGAAAGAACCACATCAGAAAAACAAGCTATGTCCGCAACTGGTAATTATGCCTGAAACGTGGTAACCAGGAATTGAGACGTCCAATAGAGTCATCAGAGATATAAGGTTTCTTCACATGGTTCCACTTTACAAGCTTCAAGAGAAACAAACAAATTGCACTTCATTTGGCTCACCAGAATATTTCTGACTGGCTTTGGCTTCTAGTAATCAATGGCAAATGAAGATTTGCTGACTGCTTAAATTTGACCATTGATCGATTTTTTTTTTTAATTTTACACAAAGGAACACTAGAATAAAGTTTCATGTGTAAAGAGTAAAGTTTTCAAGTGTCCATCCATTTTCAAAATCACTTTTCCATTTCTGGGTCATGGAAGCTCAATTGAAGTTGTAGCCAATCCCAGCAACTCTGGCTTTAAGATGCACACACCCTGGACTAGTGGTCAACCAATCACAGAGCGGGACACACACTGTCACAATTGTCCTTCAAAAGTCCTGAGTCCATTTTTGGACCGTCGGAGGAACTTGAAGAACATGCAAACACAGATTCAGCCTCGACCAGACCTTACATTTGAGTCTTGCTGCGAGGCGACAGCTCTACCCACTACACCACTACGCCTTTCCTTCATAAACCATCTAGTGTGTTTTACTGTAACATACTGTATATTGGAAGCCACACACTCTAAATATATAAGCAGCTTTTTACCACTTCAAACACTGTCTGTAGATGACACGAGTGGGATTTAAAAGAACTTGGGTCTTCAGATGTGTCCTTCAGTAGAAGCTCCTTTATAATTGGGGATAGAGCGGTGTTTGTTCGCCATGCCCTCGTGTAGGCTGGGGTTTAAACAGAGGAAAATGAGTTTGGATTGGCTGTAACACGCCTTCTAGTGGCTCTCTGTGAGCGAGGGAGGAAAACGAGAAACATTTAAAGCTCGGGCTGCTGAATCATCCAAACACAGCAGTTTCTGGGGTTTGCTGGGTTTAAGAGAATTTGCTCAGCTGGGTGCATATAAATATCCACCGCCTTAAAATAGCTCAGTGTCTCGATATTTTCATAAAAAATAATGACTGACTTGTTTCGACTGTATAAAAACCTCTAATTAGCGTAAAGGAACTGTGAAAAGATCCACACCATCTAAGAGAGCATGCTAACTTGCTAACACACATGCTAATGATAAAAAAAATAATGGCTGGCGTCTTTTAGCGATGCACAATCTTCTAAATAGCTTAAACAAACTGCGAACAATAGCAAACTTATCGAAGAGAACTTGCTAACACACATGCTAATGATAAAAAGTCATGACTGTCATGTTTCAGGGTGTCTAAATCTTCTAAATAGCTTAAACAAACTGTGAACAAGCAAAGTCATCATAGAGAGCATGCTAACTTGCTAAAACACTCATGCTATTGATAAAAAATAATGACTGACGCGTTTCAGTGTCAAGATCATCTAAATAGCTTTAGCAAAATGTCAAAGTTAGCAAAGTCATCATAGAGAGCATGCTAACTGGCTAACACACATGCTAATGATTAAAAAAAGTATAAACGGTATTCACTGACTCTATGTTTAAAGTTTATTAATTCAATTATGAAAAATATATAAATTTGTATACAAAGTATGTACATATATATATATATATATATATATATATATATATAAAGTATGTATATGTATATATATATCTTACATGATCTTTATCGTTATTTATACTTTATTGTACATAATTACCCAGACATCAGTAAAGACACTTTCTGATACATAATATATTAAAATATTTAACATAGTAAATGTTACAGGTCTCCAGTAGCATATACATTTATTTTAGATAAAACCCGGATCCTAAACCCAGCGGATAAAAACGCTAATGGCCCAAGTTCAAGGCCCGGTCAATGCCTTTCTGTGCAGAGTGCAAAGTATATGAATGGGTTTCATTCAGATTTTAGATTTACTCTCACGGATTAAGACATACATGTTTCAGCCAGAAAAAACAAGTTCAAGACCTGGTTAAAAAAATAACCCATGAACAAATCCAAATCACCACCTAAGGCCACGGATCTTTTTCTTTCTCAAACTGTAACGTCTCAATAAAAATTTTTTTGCCTTAGTTGATGCCCTTAAAAAGCTATTTTTTTTTTATTTGTTCCACAATTGTTACAATTGTTATTTTTACAACACCTGCAAGAATGCTCAATATTTGTGCACATTTTTATTTATGTTTTCTAGCAAGTCACTTTTTATTATTATCCTTTAAATGGTCATGATAAATGTATGTGGATTTTTTAAATTCTATTTTCATTTTTTCTTGTATTTTGTAATAAGGGGGAACGAGACAATGTCAGACTACATTTAACTTGGCCATTAAAGTCAATTCCGATTCCAATTTTAGCTACGTCAAACTCGGGTAGCAGAAGTGTGTGGCTCTGGACTCGGCATTCGCTTTGAACCGGAAATCAAACACGTTCACGACAAACGGAAAAATCTGCGTGTTATTTCTCAATGTCGGAGAGCACTCGGCACGATTTTCTCCCACTGTTTGTACAGCCTTGTTCATTGTTTTTCTGTATTATTATTATTTTTTGTAAAGGTGAGAGCGCTCTACATTTTTCTAGTGCTTAGGATAAAAAGCTTATCTGTCTAACCTGAGAGGCTTTGTTGATGGCGACTGTGCACAGCACGTCAGAACAGAGGAACTTGGTGACACTGGTGGAGAACAGCTGGTGGAGGCTTTTCTATGGAGGTTCAGGGGTCAAGCAACTTAAACAAGCACGATACACACTGGACACTGACCTTCAACAGCATCGCTCCCATCCATCTGGTGTTCATTCTCAGTGTACAGGGAGAATTCCAGGCGAAGACGATTTAATTCATAATGGTAAAACACACCCACACGGTGGCATTTCCAGGGCAGTTTTGAATTCCAAGACGTTGGCATCG
Source organism: Paedocypris sp. Pulau Singkep (assembly GCA_017309775.1). NCBI lineage: Eukaryota > Metazoa > Chordata > Actinopteri > Cypriniformes > Paedocypris > Paedocypris sp. Pulau Singkep. The sequence goes on from MU204386.1 coordinate 3,513,131, forward strand.
AAAGAGTTTGAGGAAAATAGAAAAACGTGAAAAAATAGAAAAAAAAAAAAAACATGCTAAATGCGAACACAATGACACGCTACTTTCCGGTAGGTGCAAAGATGAGAGAAAATGAATGTTGAAATCAATGCAAGGGAAAAAAAAGTAGTTTATATCAATGTAGCCTTTAAATGTATTAAAAATATACATTTTATAATGCATAATATAATACTATACATATACTGTGTAAATATAATAAATGGTATTGTAACTGAAAATAAAATCAAACTGAAAATATCTTTTTTAGTCCCACAACGGGGACCTAAACACACACCTACAATAAACAAACAAACAAAACATACATAAATAAGCATAAACATACATAAATAAACATACTATACTTATACTATATATAATATAAAGAAAATATTATAATACACTGCATTGTTATATAGAAATTGAAATGTCTTTATTAGTCCCACGGTGGGGAAACTACATCATACAACAGCAGAAAAGAGAGAATGTGCATAAACATCTATACATCAATAAACATGCTTTAAAATAATCATAAACATAACACCGCAAGTAAATAATAAATAAATAAAGTTATAAATGTATTTAACACAACATAAGTCAACTATTAAAAAAACAATATAATAAATATTGTATTATATGTGTTTGTATATTAATAATAAACAATATAAATATAATAAATAAGCACCACCGCTGACCTCCACCCCAAATTAAATAAGAACCTTGAGCATTCAAACATAATTGGTCCAAAGTCACATGTTCTGAATATATCTGACCAATGGGAGCTCAGGAAGCATACGTGACTAGTTAATCTCTCAGAAGTTCACTAGTCACACCAAAACAACCCACAAGACCCAAACTCAGACGCGAAAGGAGACTGTCAAAATAAATTCTGGGGGAGGAAAATAAACTATGAAAAATAAAGTCAGAAAAAAAATCAAGGACAAAGTTGTTTATCTTGGCAGCCTCGAAAAGCTAATTGCTCTTGAGAAAATCTACTACATAAGTGCTTTGGCTCCAAAGCTGTTGTTTAACACGTTTTTAAAGGATTGAGCAATGTACCAACCGAGGGGGATAGTTAAGGTCTGTGGCTTTCACCGTTTAACACTTTCAGCGAGCGTCGGGCCATGCGAAAGGCTTTTAACTGTTCGTACGCACACAACAAATACAAAGAATAGTCCATGAATTCAAATAACAGGTGAAGTGCTAACCGCTACTAGTAGCATTTTAACCAGTCCCTTAACTAATCATCTCAACCTCATAAACGAGAAAATCAACTTCACGTACCCAAGGCTTCCAAATGAGCAAACGTAAAGTGTTTTTGCTGTTCTGCTCCACCATTTTGTCCAAGAGCAAGGAACTTTGGGTAACGTAGTCCAGAACTGTGATGCAAGGAGACCTTCTGGTCATCGTGTCCCAAAAGTGGCGGAGGTTTTATTTCGCAAAGGCCTGATGCCAACGTCATTTCTGTCAAGTCTGAAGATTTTTTTTTCCTTTTTATGTGAGTTTTCAAAATCAAGACCATGTCAAATTTAGGAATTTCTTGTATACTCAATAATGGAAGTCCTCTAAGTATGAGTTGCTAAATATATTGATTTCTTGCTAACCTCCAACTTATGGCTTTTGAACTTGTAAAAAACGAGTTACACGGTGCGAAAAACAACAAGTCGCACCATTATTGGTACAATTGGCACCCTTATACCAATAATTCTACTCATTATTTTCAGAACTTCCCAAAGAAGTGAAATGTGAGTGAGCGACATTTTTGCTAAACTAAAAGTATTGTTTTCTGGGACCAAAGTAAGACAACAACAAAAACGACAAAAACAGTTTGCAAAGTAGCCAATCAGAAAAATCCCATCTGATTGGATGATGAAGTCACAATATGAGCATTGTGTCCATTACAGCTTCAGAAGTTTGTTACAGAGTTAGTTGTTACAGAGTTACTCTATTAAGAAAAACACAACACAATGGATTAAAGTTAATTTCAAAATTGCCAAGGAGTGACTCCGCAACGTTTCTCTGTCTGTCTCGCTCCTCAGTTTATAATCTTTATTCAGAAGAAAAAAGATGCGATCGTAGACGTAGCAACGGTTACGCCAAAGCCAGGAAATGTATAGGAATCAGATGAGAAAAACATCCCCACATGTAGTCACTGAGAGAAGAAGAAGAATCTCAGGAGCAAAGAGACAGTTACGGGAAGTTTGCGAGATGTTTGCTTACTTCAAAGTTTTAGTACTGGGCAAATGTGATTTGAGCAAGGCACACACACTTAAAAAGTATCAACTCAACATTTTTCATTTGCGATTCAAATTAATTAATTTTCATTAATTTTAGGCAATTAAGGCATTTTAAAGCTCATTTTCTTTAACAGTCAATATGGCGACTAGGGGCAGTATCAAAACTGTGCTCAGCAACACTTGGGCGCCAAGTTCAACTGTCCCGCATCTTCCTCTTATCCTCTAGCTTTCCATGTTCATAGCATAAAACGTTTTATTATAAAGAAATTTGACCGAACATATACAATTGACTCCTGTTTTTTTGCAACTGTAAGCTTCAAAGTCTACCTCAATCTAACCTCAACACTAATCTCACTCACTCTACTTACATTTTTTTGGTGAAGCCCAAGCGTTTCACATCCGCTAGAGAAGACGGAGTAAAACTGACGCAACTGTAAATTTTCCAGTTATGCAAAGTGCGTTAATATTGAGTACCTAAAGTGTATAATTAGCATTTTACAGTAGGTGGATCGTTTAGTCTCGGCCATTTTAGAAGTACAGTATATACACAATCGTTCAAAAATTTGGGGTCACTTTAAAATGTCCTTGATTTAGAAAGAAAAGCACTGTTTTTGTCAATGAAAATAACTTTAAACTAATCAGAAACACACTATTCATTGCTAATGTGGTAAATAACTGTTCTAGCTGAATAAGTCTGGTTTTTGTTGCAATAACTATAAAAGTGTATAGAGGAACATTTCCAGCAACTCCAGTGTTTTAATGGTACAGTGTGTTTGCTAATTGTGTCAGAAAGATAATGGATGATTGCAAAAGCCTTGATCATGTCAGCACTGCTGGAAACTGTTTAGCTGGTTAAAGAAGCTAGAAAACTGATCTTCCTGTGAGCAGGATGAGAATCTGGAGCATCACATTTGTCGCTCAAAATGGCCAGAAATAGAGAACGTTCATGTGGAACTGGACAGTCTATCCTTGTTCTTAGAAAGTAAAGTGTGGCTTTTCAAAAAATTGTCTAGGTGACCCCAAACTTTTGAACAGTCGACAAAGCGTGGGTTACGTAAATAATACTGCGATGTCGGACGTCGACCTGACTGTGTCCGAGGTGTGATGGTCCGGCGTTCCCAGGTCTTGACGCACTGGTCTGTTATTGTTTGTCCCTTCCACACAGGATGTCACACGCAGCCAAGTATTTGTGGCAACGTGGGAAGAAGCATTTTGGGAATCCTAAAATGGAATCAACAGGATGAGGATTGGAGTCAATTCTCCTTCTCATGTGCCGCGTTCCACCTCGGCTAGCTTGATCTGCGCTTCCTCCGTCACCGGGCAACGCTTGACGGGAACTGTGACTTGCCACATGTCTTCCAGGACGAATGGGTGGCCTTTATTAGCGCTGCCGTCTTAGAATGCGGCCGGAATGTCAATGAAGTGGAAGCTGCGGACTGTGATGACTCCGAGGATTTCACAATTGTTGCGAAAAAACTAGTGCAGTCAAACGATTACAAATTTTTAACTAGGTAATCGCACTTCCCTGACCATATTAATCGCGATTAATGGAGATTAAATGACTAAAGCTTGGAATAGTGGATAATAAGGTGTAACAAGTAAATAAATGTAAACTCAACACTAAATAAACACTAGTTTAAATACTGCAATATCATTTAATAGAATTTTTGTTCAATTTGCAATATATTTTCCCATTTTTTAGGTTACACTTAATAAAAACAGGACATTGTGTCTAAAAATAAATAAATAATAATAATAAAACTAAAACTTGAATAAAAAAATAACTTAATAAATACTTTTCACTCTAACATGAAACATATGTAATGTACATAAAGAAATTACATAAAGCTTAGAATGTTTCTTTTTAAATGTAAGTGTAAGTAAATACAGTATTGTCTTTGTCTAATCCCTATTAATCTACAGTGGCGGCATGTTGAACGGAGATTTGAATCTGAAGAACAAGTTACGTATTTGCAGTTGAAAAGTCTAATTAAGGTTGAGTCTCAGTTTTAAAAAGTCCATTCAAAAAACTGGGAGATCGGTGAGACAAGCAAGTGTCTGTCATTAATCACTTTCACCTGCTGCTATTTAAGTAATCACTCTGAGCTTCTGATCATAATGAGCCACACCTGGATGACGTCTATTCATTGCATTTTCACCAAACCGAAAATGAAAAAACTGCAACCGTGATTAATGGCGTTTAAAAAAATTAACTCAATTAAGCACTTAAAATTAATTGCGTGCTTTAACTAGTTAAGTTTGACAGACCTAGAAAAACATATAATGAATTCGTATATCATCCAGAAATGTGTTATCACCATGTGTTAAATGCACAAATATGTATTATTTGTCTCATGTACCATGTGTTACATGCACATCATTCATGTAAATGGCAGAAAACTTAAAATAAATGTTATTTTTTATTTTACAATTTTTGAGAAACCATTTTTTTTTCCATTCCAAAAAAGTTTGCGACCTCCCTTCTTTTCCCACAAGAACATAAATTCCACAGATAACCAGGATTTATAATCCGGGATACTTGTACAGTATTTTAGCTGCAGGAATGCTTCCTTAAATCCCCAATTTATTTTTATGTATTTTCTGTGAACAATATAGAGAAACGCAAATTATGTGAACGTTAAAAAAAAATACATTTTTAAATTAATATTTTACATAGATGATGCGGAATACTGTCACCCTGATGAGCAGACCGTGAGTGTTGTTATACATTTTATGCAAAAAATTTGATAGAATTAGCATAATAAGTTCTTTGTCCATTAATTTCAAAAATCATATATTGCAAATACACAATGTTAAATATAGATGCTAGCAGACAAGAGCAGGGTTGTCTTTGCATTTTATTGAATATATTGATATTTATTTTAGTGTTATTATTAATTATGAAATTTCAATTATAATATTGTATTAATTAGTCATTATATAAGTGTGGCAGTAGCTATTGTTTGCTGTTCTAGTGTTATTGCGCCATCAAAGAGCCCTTATGAAAATGGTTCAGTTTGGTACTGGAAGATCTTTTGTTTATATCGAATTCACCAATCACAGAATTGCAAAGCTTTATTTACAACTGGGGCCGCTTTTACATTTAACTTAGAACTCTTCGAAGGGCCCACAAACGTTGGAGAAATTTTCAATGGACTGACGCGTTATTGGACATTTTTCTCAGCCAAACCTTCCAGTGGCGCCTGTGTTTACATGTGAAGAACACGTGCTAGCGCTTCTGTCCGGCCAAGATCTCCACAACTTGTTAAATTCCTCCATCCGTAACGCCCGACCCCGGACCAGAACGGCCGAGTGGAACGTGATGTTTCAAGACTCTGTTACGTCACGAGCCCTGGAGAGAGAGAGAGGATGTGCACACGCTCACTGTTTGACAAGGACTTTTGGTGGCCAAAATATTTTCTCCGGGAGAATGTCTGTTTTGGGTTGATGTTACTGGACTGACTCAGGGAAGAGCTTGAAAGGGATCGTGGCATTTTCGGACTTTTGTCGCCACTAAAACTGTCACTTTTAGGCGCTTTTTCGGTTTCCGTTTGCCATCATGACTCGAACTCAAATGACCTTTTACTGGTAACGACTCCCAGTGAATAAACACCAGCACTAAAGCTCAACTGAAGGGTATTTCAGTTCTTTACAATATGAAGATGAAAATAAAATAAAGAGAAACTGTTATAATGTGCATCCGATTATAATGTATAGACATAACATCTTTTTTAAAACGTAAATACATTCTTAAAAATGTAACTAAATGAAAAGTAAAATAAAAATTGCATGATTCTTTTCTTTTTATTATTTTTCAGGACCACAAATTTTATATATATATATACTGTATATATTGTGCAAAAGGACTCTTTATTGTATAAACAAAATACAAATCATTAAAAAAACAATGAATCTTAATTTACAAACATCTGTTTTTATGATTTCAGGACTACATTAACATTTATTACAGTAATATCAGAAAAATAGTTACAACAATTATAACAAAATTAGGAATGAAATAAATGTAATAAATAAAATGCATCAGACTTTTCTAAATTAATAAAATAAACTAAAAAAATTAGTAAGAATGGAAATTATGAACATTATTATGCTAAAAATGCATTTAAAAAAACAACATTAACCATATTTTACTAAAAAGTAAACATGTTTATGACTTCAAGAATTCGGTAAAATATACATTTAATTTTAAATAACGATTGGCCCGAGTTCCAGACCCGTTCATAGCCATTCTGCTTAAGTGCATTTCCTTCTACAAAACATCAACTTGGACTGAGATTGGAGAATTGTACACACGTGAGCGAGAGTGTGTCTGTGATTGGTCGATCACCGACCCAGAGTGTCTGTGATTGGCTCCAGCGTTCAGAGCAAATGTGACCCAAACCAGGTTCTTAAACGCCACATATTTGAGACACACAATTAGTCGACCTCAAACCTCGCTGGCACGAGAACACCGCTGTGAAACCCGGTATCCTGGAATTACACTGCCAGTGGCCAACAAACATTTTAATTGCTTCTCTGCCAGCTTGTTAAAAACACCAGAAGACTTCATCTGAAGATCTGACCAGGGTTTGAAATGTTCTACGTCCTCACGTCAGCGTAAACAATCCCGAGGTCCGGGCTCGACCCCGACGTCTCCCGTGGCCCTTCAGCTTTATTTGTCTTCCCACAGAGGAGTAGCTACAGGAAGTAGCTCACTTGGGACCATGTACATTAAACGTGCTGGACTGAGCGCGCGCACACACACACACACACACACACACACATCATTACCATCTCGTGGTTGGAAGTGCTTCACACACCCCGAAGGCCTTCACACAAGAGCGTCACACACGTCAATGTTCCCTGACACGCCCACTCTCACGCCTGGTGTGTGTGTGTGTGTGTGTGTCCTCGTTAGAAACTACACGACTACACAAAACGTGCCGATTTATAAATCAGATCATAAATAATAAAATAAAATCTTTATTCACTATAAAGTACTGAGATGTTATTAAAATAACTTTATTGAAGTGAATGAGTGAAAATGTCTTTCTGTCAGTGAATACATGAGTTGACATCCTTATATAATCCGGAGCCCCATCATAAATGATAAAAATGTAGCATTTTTTAATTATTTGAAATTAAAACAATTCATAAATAATAAATTAAATATCTCTTTATTCACTATAAAGTACTGAGATGTTATTAAAATTACTTTATTGAAGTGAATGAATGAAAATGCCTTTCTGTCAATGAATAATATTGGTAAATGTTATTAATATTACTTTATTCAGTAAGCAATATTAGTATAATTTTGATTATTGACGTCCATATATAATCCGGAGCCCAACCATAAATAATAAAAATGTATCATTTTTAAATGATTTAAAATGTAAAGATTTCATACATAATAAAATCAAATATCCCTTTACTCCCTATAAAGTCCTCAGATGTTATTAAAATACCTTTTTTTAAGTGAATGAATGAAGATGCCTTTCTGTCAGTAAGTAATATTAGTACAATTATGAGGATTGATGTCCTTATATAATCCGAGCCCATTTTTATATTTGTTCAATTATTTAAAATGTAAAGATTTAAAAAAATATCACTTTATTCACTATAAAGTTCTGAGATGTTAGTAAAATGACTTTATTCACTAAGTAATATTAGTATAATTATGAGGATTGAAGATCATTTTTTGTTTATAGTAAAGTTGGATTTTTATCGTGATTATGATTTTTATAGAATACAATTATTGAGTAATAATTATATGGAATAAGGTACAAATATACAAATCCCTAATATTGTACATCAAATCGCTTTGGGTGAATATGATAAATGTGTGACAAGTATGATAATTATGTTTAATGTGATGACATTACTCATTGATATAGTAATTTGCAAAGATACATTTAACCAAATGTAATTATATCACATACTGTAATTAAATCACAAATCACACAATTCAAATACCGTTGATTTATTGTATGACTTATATTCATAAGACAATTTAAATATTTTTAAATGCACTACATATTAATACATGCCATAAAATACACATCTTTATAATAATAATATACTTTGTCCTTTGTTTACGGTTCTGTATTGTTCACCCTTTCATGTTATTTACATTTTTAGTTGTGTACACTAACAATTACATAACATTTTTTTGTTTTAATAACCAAATAGCAATTTTATTGTTTCTACATTTGTATTGTTTACATCTCTGTTTACACGTCCACAATTTAACGTGTCTCACGTTGTTTACATTTCTGCTCTGTTTCTGTTTACATTTTCTATTAGATCGAAGGGGGCGGGGTCACACCGAGGGTCACACCCACTTTCCTTTACGTGCAGCACACAGTTAATAATCCAGGCCTTCACTGGAGAAACGAATGATCTTAATCCCTCCAGGCCACAAACAAATCACCGCCAGCGATGAGACGCCGGGTGAGAAAAAGGTCTGACGGACATCGAAATTCAATTATTGTTCTGTTTGTTTATAGTGATGCGGCTGATTCACTCTCCCCTCGGGTGACGCTCTGCTGTTATCTGTGTTTTTCCACTTGAAGGAGAGGAAAAGACTTCGTGGTCCAGTGGTTTGACTGGGAAAACACTTGGGCCGTAGATCATGAGGCGTGTCGGCGATGACGCAGACGTGGAAGAGGCCGGACGCAAGCGTGTGTCATCTCGGGACGCTACTGCCATCAGGAAATCACCAAAATCAACGCTTCTCGGAGAAAGACGATTGGCCGACTCGACGCTATGGGGCCAAAATAGGGGAAAATTTGTCTCTAAAATAAAAAAAGTCCATTGTTCATTAGATCAGCATATTGTCTTTTAAAAATAAAGCTATTCTGCGAAGATTTAAACCCCTTTTCTATATTTTGAATAAGTGGATATATATACCAGAGAATAAAAAAATAATTACATTAAAGTGTCATATATTTGACATTATTTAAACAACCATGATGTAATAAAGTCAAGCACAAATTACTCCTAATTGATTTAAATATTGGCCATTTAATTTTTTTTTTTACTTTAAGTTTCTTACATAAACAAATTAAGCAGCTTTTTATATACCTTTCTTCAATTTTGAGGTCACAGGGGTCACAGCATCTTTGGATCTGAAGGCGGGGTTACACACTCTGCTTTGGTGACCAACCAATCACAAAGTGGTACACACATTCAGAGTGTGTGAATAGAGTAAAGGGGGGGGGGGTGTTTTTAAGCGGGCTTTTATTTCAGTTTAATTTACAATGTAGCTTATCTACTGTATTTATATTTTATATACTGCATATAAATTAAATGTATATAATTGAATTTAAATTTTAACATGTTCAGGAAGTAATGAATAGAGTCCAGAATGTATATTAATAAAAAAAATCTCGAGAGCTTTGTAATCAGCTTAATGTTTAAAGAGTTAATTTTAGTAAACGTTTACATTTACGTATATTTTCTAATCTGACCGACTTAATAGGAATTTTAAGAAGCGTTTATTGAAATCACGTATCTATATAAACCCATTACATTCAGACTACGCGTCAAATAGTAATTACACAATAATAAAAGCTTTGCAACAGCCTAACTTGATCATTCAATTAGCATTTTATTTATTTTTAAACATTTTTTAGTAATTTAATTTAACACTTAACTTTACTCTCAACAAACCAATGCCTCACACTAAAGATGAACACATAACCGATTCTGAAATGAAAAGAAAAACGTAACACTTGGCGTTAGACCCTCCAGTTAATGTTTGTTTTGGGTACAGAGGCCACGCCTCTTCCTGCCAGCCACGCCCAGGTTAACACAGTAATGATGGTGATGAGAGCTAGACATAAACATCAAAGCGGACAGGAAATCAAATCAACTAAACTGTCACGAAGTGTCATATACACTCTGTGTGTGTGTGTGTGTGTGTGTGTGTGTGTGTGTGTGGACTAAATTCTACCCTAAGTTCCTCAAAGCTGATGTCTCAGTATCAGTCTTCATAATGAGAGAGCTCATGTTGTTTAGCGTGACCTCTGACCTCTGACCTCACATCCTCTCTTTTACTCTACTGTAGTGTTACTGAGGAGGTTTGTTTTGATTCATTGGTGCATGAGGAACTTCTGCTTGCCTTGCGATCACAGACACATCCGCTGGTGATTGCGTTCTTATCACGACTCCGTCTGCCTTTAATCATTTAACGCAACGCCTAGTGTTGAGTAACTAACGCTACGATGACGCATATCTGTAACTATAGTAACCACATAGAAATATTTGATGTACTAATGATTGTTTATTGGTTTTAATGGATGGATAAACACATTTATGGAAGGATGGATCAAGGAGAGAGAGAGAGAGAGATAGACATACAGAGAGAGAGAGAGGTAGAGAGAGGTGAATCAAAGATGATTGATTGATTGAACGGAGGGATGAAGATCAATAGACAGACAGAAAGACAGAGAGAAACATATAGATAGATAGACATGACAGAAAGACAGAGAGAGAGAGAGAGAGAAATAGATAGATAGATAGATAGATAGATAGATAGATAGATAGATAGACAGACAGACATACATACAGGTTGATTTGATTGATTGATTGATTGATTGAAGGTGGAGAGAGGGATGAAGAAAGACAGACAGCCAGAGAGAGAGAGAGAGAGAGAGAGAGAGAGAGAGAGAGAGAGAGAGAGAGAGAGAGAGACTGACTCAGCTACTCCTCCAGTCAGACAGAGATAGATAGATAGATAGATAGATAGATAGATAGATAGATAGATAGATAGATAGAGAGAGAGAGAGAGATAGATAATATAGATAGATTAGATAGATAGAAAGAAAGTGGAGAGAGGGATGCAAATAAATGGACAGACAGACAGACAGACTTACTGACTGACAGATGGACAGACTGATTGATTGATTGATTGATTGAAGGTGGAGAGAGTGATGAAGATAAAGACATACAGACAGCCAGAGAGAAAGAGAGAGACTCAGCTACTCCTCCAGTCAGACAGACGTGTACTGTATATTATACTCATTTCTGACAAGTTCTTACAACATCCGCTGATTACATGAATAAAGACAGTGTTTCCTCTGTCCGCTCCTGCCAATCATATCACCTTGTGGCCAGGCTAATGCAGAGTGTCAGTGGCTTGACCCTTTTTGTGGTCGTCCTGAACCTGAACATCCTGGGAACAGACAATGGCCGAGAACAAAGCAAAGCAGCGGTTCCCAAGCTTTCTCTGCTCATTGTTCCGCTCACAATGGAACCGCAGAGTCCAGAGAACAACGACACCTGCAGACCAGCGCCAGTCCACCACATCTCAAGGCTTCTGAAGTCAGCAGACACTTAGTTTATATACATTTAATGTACTATATACTCAGACACGCAAACTCACAAACAGCCTTTTTTTGATGTCCCCACTCTTTCAAACTGGTGGTTTTAGATTCTTTCACAGTACATTTCCAGAGAAACATAACCTCCTAGTTAAAGTATTTCTCACGCCTTTTTAACACAAAGTCAATTTTGGTCTTACATAAAGTTATAAGCACTTTGCGCCTAAATGGCAGCAGGTGAACACAATCACTGTGCGCTGCTGATCGTAATGAGCCGCACCTGGTGACAGGAGCGTTAAAAATAATGAACACGAATTAACATTTGAAAGTAATTGCTTGCGTTACCACCTTAACTTTTACAGCCCTTATAATTATGTAAATAATTTCACATGCAAGTGTGAAAAAACAGTAGACCTTTGATTCACCCAGCATCATATTTGTCAGCTTTAGACCCCCCCCCCCCCTATATTTTTAACTCATATAAAGAATCGACATTTCTCTTTTTTACTTTTTTTTTCACATAGCGTCTTTGCAATAGTCTTGGACTAAAAAAAGCGCTATACAAATGAACTTGAACTTGAACTAGATGCATTTAAAGTGTAAGTGTATTACCAGGCATGTCCGGCCCATGGGCCAATTGTGGCTCATCTAGAAAATATTGTGTGTTCCATGAAAAGTTACACTTCACCCGTGCTTTACATTTTTTGAGAATGCGAATTTGAGAATTTTTCACTCGTGCGAATCATCTAACACGCATTTTATGAAGACGTCACCTTTTCGACGTTTGATTGGGTAATAACCGATGTCATAGCTAGTTTGATTGGTCTGTAACTGTCAGGCACAGACACATAAATCCATAATTTATTACCTGAAACATTTTAGTTAAGATATTAATAAAAATCACATTGCCTATGTAACGCAAATTAACTAATAAATTGAAACTTTCTCTATTATTAAATTATCTGTCGTGAAATTATCTTATGTGACAACTGCCCACAAATATTGCACACTAATAGATAAATATTTTAGTTGTGATATTCAAAGCACTATTTCTTATTAAGTAAATAATGTATTTATTTATGTATTAGAAAAGAGTCTGGGACTACTCTTTTTTTTTACATATTTAATTTGATTTAGCAATTTGATTTAGTCAATCAACCGCCGAGAAGCCTGTCTGCAGTCAAAAAATTGCAATTCGATTGTTCACAGGAGCTTTAAAGCCTCTACTGCGGAAACAAGGCTCAGAAGATTTATTACTTTTAATTTAAGCTTTGATATTCACGTCTATCAATTTAACCCCGAATGAATTGAGGGCAGTTTGCCAAGGCCATGACGCGTCGGGTCGAGGTGCTGAGGAACACGGTGTTTCGCTCAGAAGAGCCTGGGAATGGCGAATCCTCATGTTGAAACATCCTCAATGGCTTCCGTAGAGTATCTGCCTTGTGGAAAAGTCTCGTAAAGGATCATTGTCTCAAAGACGAATCCATCGTGCGAACGCGGAGCTGTCACCAGACAGGAAGTGAAAAGCCATTTTCTTCTTTTGCTGCTTCTCCTCCAAGCATTATGGAAAAGCCAACTTGAAAGCCACAAACTTGGAAAAGGTTTTCTACTTCCCGTTATTGTCTGGAACGCCAAGGCGCATTATTCTGGAGTGCATACTTGGGTTCCTCTCGCCCGCAGGTACCGAGACACGGGCGCAGTTTAACAGAAAGAACAATCGTTTGTAAGAGTCGCTTTCCCATAACGGTCTAATCACTCCTCTTGAACTTTTCTTCTTTCCTTTTTTTTTTTTGACTCGGCTGTGCTTAGTCTTCTCAAGAGTGGAGGCTGAAAGAACAGGACACTTTTAATTGTTCTGCTCTGGAGGGGAGGACAATTCTAGGAATCACTATTCTGGCACTAAATACACATTCATTTCCAGCACAGACAGACCTGGGAAAAACCATCAACCTTGAAATGCAGTTTCAGCTTCTTATCACAGGTCGTCTTGTTGTATCAAAAAGTGGTCAAGTCTTTCTGAGATTGGATGGATGGATGGATGGATGGATGGATAGATGACATTGAATGGGTGGAGGGAGGGAGGGAGGGAGGGAGGGAGGGAGGGATGGATGGATAGATAGATAGATAGATAGATAGATAGGTAGGTATATAGATTGATTCATTGATAGATAGGTTTTGCAAATATGTAAACATGCATTGATACAAACAAAAAAAACAACAACAAACAAACAAACACATCTAATTGAAATTAAAAGATTGTTTTTAGTTTGTAAAACACAAAAAAATGTCACAAAAAAACGATTAGGCAACATATTCAAATATAATAGATTAATTAAAAATGAAACCAAAAAAAGACTACACTTAAATTGACGGAACTAGAACATTAAAGAAAATGTATATTTTGTAAATAAAATATATTCAATAAAATAAAATAAATACATATTAAATACAATAGTTTAACATTGTTCGTAAGGAGGATACAATAATAAAATGTGTCATTGATGATCTTGTGTTTAGAGAGAACAAACAGTGTCAAACTGGTCATTACAGCGTTTCTCTGTGTAGTTGACGTAGCCGAGGTGAAAGGAAACCTGTGAATCTGCTGTGTGTGTGTGTGTGTGTGTGTGTGTAAGAGCTCATCACCTGTCCAGAAGCTACTGACCCGTCACGCTGGTCAGCTCCTCCGTTTCTAAGGAAACATCTCTGGAATTCCAGCGGATTTTCCTGTAATCCTCTCTCCTAAGAAGAGTTCAGCTCTATGATTTCTACAAATCCACAATATGAAAACAATGTACTCTACATTCAAGCTGCGGACATTCCGACTGTGTCTGCTTTGATTATATACTGTATATATATTTAAAGCAAATTCATAAATAAATTGACAAAAATACACAGAATATATAAAACAATATAGTAATGAAAAGCTATTTTTTATTGAATAACAAGACAGTAATCAATATATTAATTATTACAATTGAACTACCCATTACAATTAGGAATTGCATATTTTTATCAATGTGATGCATGATCATTTATATGTATACTTACTTATACATAATATTATCGGATAATTAAATTACTAATTAATAAAATAGTAATGGGGGTTTTTTTTCCAAGTAGTTTTTAAAAATGTGTGTATGTGTATTTATGTACTTTTATTTATTTATTCATTAATTGTTTGTTTGTTTGTATTAGTAGTCGATTCATTTCATGATCAATTTAACAATAATATAGTACTATATATCACTGGTTACAAAAATTTAAAAGATAAAGCACTATTAATTGTGTTAATAAAACAAACAATTAAAAAACAAACAAATAAATACATACATACATAAAAAAATTACACAGTATACACATACATATATCTGTCTATTTGTGCATTCTTTTTTTTTTAGAAATCTCCTCTATAGAAATCAATATATCCACCCATCCATCTATCTATCTTCCTCCCTTTCTATCTGTCTGTCTGTCTGTCTGTCTCTCTGTCTATCTATCTATCTATCTTTCTGCCGGTCTGTCTATTGATCCATCATCCATCCATCTTTCTGTCTGTCTGTCTGTCCATTCATCTATCTATCTATCCATCTTCTGCCTGTCAGTCTATTGATCCATCTATCTATCTATCCATCTTCTGCCTGTCAGTCTATTGATCCATTTATCTATCTATCTATCTATCTATCTATCTATCCATCTATCTATCTATTTATCATTCCATCGGTCTGTTCATCTATCTAATGATCCATCCATCCATCCATCC
>MU204386.1:3528565-3558611 GCA_017309775.1 Paedocypris sp. Pulau Singkep
TCTCTCTCTCTCTCTCTCTCTCTCTCTCTCTCTCTCTCTCTCTCTCTCTCTCTCTCTCTCTCTCTCTCCATGGACTACCACAACAAACGAGCCGCCGAGAGTGGAAACGTCACGTGTGTAACAAGACTTTATATTCTTGTCATTGGTCTGTGGTGAAGAACAGTCAGTCTTCACTGTACAGCAGTGTCCTCCTGAGGTTAGTGAGGATCACATGACCGCCTCACTGGCCTCATTCTGAGCGTCAGATGGTAAAAGCCCTTGGAGAAATCCCTGGCGCTCCAGTGGGATTCAGTCTAATGGCAAATAAAAGTTTCCCCCTTCCAACTCTTATCTCTCTGCGAAGGCTGATAGCGAGGTCGTGCTGATAAGTCTCAACATCTCAAACGCTTGTTATTATGGCGAGTTTTTTTTTTTTCTTCCTTCTCTTTTCCAGATCAAGTCAACTCTAAACAAAGCCACCATTCTGGGCAATTATTTCTTGATCTAAATTTGATCTCTAAACCTTTTACTGTAAGTCCATTATGAAAAATGCCAGGTTAGAATGCCAGATGTGTTGAATGAACGGTAAATCACTGGGCTGAACCGAGGAAATGGGGAACTAGGGGGATTCTGGTACGAAAATAATTATAAATCTCAGTAAAAAGTAGAATTTTGTGAGTTATAAATCTAAAATACACAAATTAATATATAAAGCTACACATATATACACAAATTATAAACTATTTTGCTGTATACTATGTACATTTATTTATACATTTTACAATATGCATGTGCCTATATTTATACATTAAAATATTTTATAAACCGTACAGTATAAAATAGTTTTGTGATTTTTTTTTGTACCTTTTTCTGACCCTGTTGTTTCCCCAAAAGGTGAAAATGTACATTTATTTCCCATATAAACCTTATTTTATAACACACACACACACACACACAAGATGTTTTGAGAATGAAGACTACCAATCTACTACTTACACCCTTAAAAAGTTTTATTTGCCGTTATTCTTTACTTTACTTTACTTTTCTTTCTTTTACTTTACAGTCATTTGGCAGACGCTTTTATTCGAAACGACTTACAAAAAGAAGAGCAAGTGAAGCGATTTGTATAATTTGTCTACGTCAAGCAATTTGTCCCACAGCGGAGACATTTCATGTATATATACGTTAATATAGTTTTGACAAAAAGAAAGCTGATGCAGTAAATATGTGTTGGCTTTCTTCTGGAGAGCAGTGGTCCTCCCACTATCTTCTGAGCGGGGGTCTTGTGGTGGGCCGTGGTGCAGAAACAACAGGAACATTCCTCCCGTCTAGTGACTAAGAGGGAATGCAATTAGCACGTATTAGACAGAGTGGAGTAGCGCTGTCAGCTTTCTGCATGACCCGGCTCCCACTTACAGGAGCTTTAATCAAGGGCCGCTGAAGAAACGTGAGACAATATATTGACCTTTGACCGGCAATCAAGCCCTATTTGCATTCACATGACATTCGCGTACAGTATGTAGGTCAGTAGCGGCACGGGTTTACGCTACAGTTGCGACTAAGAAAGGTTTTCGCGCGTTACTTAAAACGTTAACCGCGTTGAATTTGCGTAACGCAGTCGTGACAGTTACGTGGTACTTTTCATCGATAAAAAGTGCATCATAAATACGCAATTCCGAATTTCACTGGGTGGTTAAATTGTGTACATTAATATATTTATTTACTGTATTAATTGTTACTCAATTAACACACACTGGTTTTTACTATATTGTTTATCCGTTATCCGTTTAATATTATTACATTACCATATGAAGATAAATATAACAAGAAGTGACGCTAAAGACAAAGAATTGACCACAAGAAACTCGAAGGTTTATATAACGTAGGGAGAACATAATTGGAGAAACAAAATGGCTGACATAAAATAAAGAATTGTGGGAAAAGCAGTACATACAATTTGTGACAGACAAACCTGTGATTTCTGAAACAATCAAAAAAAACTATCCAGAATGCACTTAACTTTTTTTATATTACACATATTGTTTATATTACGTCGATTACACAGATTGTAAAATATTTAATAGAAGGACACCTCTAATAGAAGACCACCATGATGGAAGCGTTGAAAAATACAAGCAGTTTTACAGTGAGATACAATTGAATTAAAATGTACGCAATTTAATTGACTTTTTAGAAAGGAAGTTTGATTGTATTTAAATTCTACAGGACATTGTACATAGGCTAAACTTTTTTTCAGAAGTTTGTCAATTTCAACCAGTCATGCATGATTTTTTAGTATTGTGCTTTTGGTTTAAACAAAACAAAAATATAAAATTTAAATAGTAAAAAAAAAAAATCAGTGGTTCACATCTTCAAGATTCTGTAGACCACCGAGTGGCGAGTGTGTTCCTTAGGACAAATATTGGAAGTTATATATGTTTGCTTTAACTCTAAGTCCCGTTAGCGCTTAGCATGTTAAATCAAAGTTCCTGTTTGCACTCGAAATGGTGGAATCAAAACAAACCAGCGCGTATCACTGGAAGAACGACGGCGTGTTGCCGCACTGAAGATACTTTCAGGAGAATAAATCAGGGTTTATGAGGCAGATGTACTGAAGTGTTTGCTTCTCTCTCCAAACACACGCTTCAATCTTCCCTCCTAAGGCCGAGTTAACGCCGCGTTAAGATCGCGCTCAACGTGTAGACATACGTTTACGGTTTAAACAAAGCGTGACTGTAATTCCGATCTCGTTGAGCTTGGTACGGGTGACATGTGCGACGTATGCTGAACGTACACATGCTAAATCGTGTAGCACCAACGCTAAACTGCTATTAGCCGTGCTATAAATAATCTACAAATTGTAGACACAACAAAACAAAGTCGGAGGAAATGATAAAATGGCATTTAGGCAATTCATTAGAATGTCTAAACTGTTTGAATAAAGACATCGTAAATAAACGAGCAGCACATTTTTTTTTAGCGGTCGAAAGTTGGCTTTCATTTCCTCCGGGTTTCTTCCACAGGTGCAGGAGATTTGAAGTCTCTTGTGAGTGAGAGTGTAAATGAGTTCCGCTCTGTGATTGGTTGGCCATCAACAGAGGGGTGTGTCCCACATCCAGGGCAGGAAGTGCTGTGATTGGCTTTTCAACTCTGACAATGGGACAGAATTTGCAGTCCAAACACGAGACAAACGGATCCATCCATCCATCCATGTCTGTCTGTCTGTCAATCTATCTCACTCTTTGTCTGTCTGTCACTCTTTGTTTATCTATCTATATATATCTGTGTGACTGTCCATCTTTTTCTAAATCTATCCATCTATCCATCTATCTATCCATCAATCCATCCATCCGTCTGTCCGTCAGTCCTTCTTTTTCTAAATGTAGCTGTCTGTTTTTTTTTAAATCTATCAATCTATCCATCCATCCATCTATCCGTCCGTCCGTCTGTCCATCCGTTCGTCCATCTGTCTGTCCTTCAATCCATCTTTATTGTATCTATATTATTTATTTATCTAAATGTATCTGTCTATTTCTAAATCCATCTATCTATTCATCTGTCCATCCGTCTGTCTATGCGTCTGTCTGTTTGTCCATCAGTCTTTCTTTTTCTAAATGTACCTGTCTGTCTATCTGTCCATCTATCTATCCACCTTTTGCACTGACCCTTGAGACAACCAGCGACCACGAAAAGTGCTTTCAAAATGGATGAAACTTAATTTTTTTAATATTCTGTACAAAAATATATTTCTGCACAGATATGTACGGGCTTAGGAGCTCAGAAAGTCTGTCTTGTGTCTTTCTAGTTTCCTGAATAGCTGAGAGTCAGAGCAAACACGGGTCCGGTGTCTCAACAACCTGTTTGAATCTCCTCCAGCTTTACCGTAAGGAATCAAACACACTCTCTTCCGATAAAACATCTCAAGCGTTCTACTTGTCCACCACATTAGCAGCCACAAAATATTTATCGTGAGCCTCATTGAAACATCCATGTTAGAATGCAGAAGTTCTGCTCGCGTCACACTGAGATTTACTCGTTTGGAACTCAAAGCCTCTTAAAGTCTTTCTGTTTAAACAGAAACCAAATATCACCTACTCATAAGCTCTGATCCACAAGCCCACAAATGCAGCGTGAATACGGATTTCTGGCAGTGGTGTAAAGTAGTTGAGTAAATAAACTTTGTTGCTTAAGTGTTTTTTGGCTACTTAGTACTTGTACTGGGTAACAAAATATAAGCATCTTTTACTCTCTACTTGACTACATTTGTGATCGAGTACTTCTTTACTATTCTTGAGTGGATGAGTTGATATCCCCATCTGCAGGATGCTGAAGGTACTGACTTGTTTTAATTTTTTCATCTGTTTTGTTCTGCAATTTCGAAACATTGAGGTGTTACATTTCATTTCTATATTAGAAAATAAAATTTCATAAATGAAGGGTTTCTTGGAGTTTCTTTGAAGCTCAATTCAGTAGTAGTTAAATATGCAAGTTCCCTTAAAATTGGATACTTTACGACCTTTACCTAAGTATTCTTGGAATTGGTGACCAGTAACTTGTAATGGAGCAATTTTTACAGAACGGGATTAGGACATTTACTTGAGTTTTCAAATATAAAGAAAGTTAAACATTCTATCTATGTTACATAATATATATTAGAAAATGTATATAGATAGACATTACTATACAGTCAGTTGACTTTTTGTCAATCTATGGATGGATTGATAGATGAATAGATGGATGGATGGATACAAAAACGGTGCATGTTTTGGTCTTAAAACAAATGGAAATATGTTTTTTAAATGCATTAAAATGCAACAAACTGAAATGTGCATGTGAAATGTAAAATTAGCACTTTATTACATCAAACATGCCAGCCCAACAAATTAACATTTAGTCTTAAAACAGAGATGTTTGGGTCAACTATATGAATACCAGTTTTGCTCCTAGGCTAGGGTCTTCTTTACACCTCTGCTTTTTAGTACGCCAGTAATGTTAAAGCAAAAACTTTAACCAATAAACTTTATTGGTTTATTGGTAGAAGTTGTGGCCTTGTGGACCAAAAAGTTGCAGGTTTGAATCCACTACTGGCGATTTTCACAACCAAAGTGATGTTTGTTTCACACGTCTATGCGACTGGCAACATCGATGGAACAGTGATTACTTGTCATGTACTGTAAGAAAAAAACATCTTGATAATATTCCCGTCTGTCTTTCAAATCAGAGATATTTTCAGAGCAATTATCCACATCAAGATCATTTCCGAGCAGCTCCTCTATAAATACGACAGCAATTCAAAGCATCGGTGTGACAGGATTGCACACACTGTTGGTTTTGGAAGATTCCGGAGAGAGAACAACCACGGATGACATTCCCGACACTGGGAAATGCTGGTGGAGTGTGAGACTGATGCCATCGGTGGAGAAATTAAACTGATTCACCATCCATTTTCTACCACTTCTGGGTCATGGGGAGCTTGCGTCAATCCCAGTAGTCGGAGACTGGAGACCCAGAGGAAACCTACGCAAGCATGAGGAAAACATGCAAACTCGGCATAAAAAAAATCCCCAGACAGGTCCTCAAAATTACACATTGAGTCTCAAACTTGTCCTTCTTGCTTCAAATGAGCCACTGTTGATCTAGAACAAATCTTCCATCTTTAATCCGGAATTTTTGCGTGGGATTGAACGCATCAGTCAGATTCCTGCGCATCCAAGACGTCCAGACAGAAACCCCACTGTGGTGGTGGTGATGGTGGTCTCTTCTCAGTCTGGTTCTTCTTCTCAGTACAGGACTTTAAGCTCCTGTTGTTAAAGTTTTTATAGGAAATTAATTGTTAATTACTGTATTTTCCCGACAAAATAAATGTGGAAATGTGTTACCGTTGGAAAAAATACTCAAAAGTAGAAAAAACACAAAAAAAAGTGGTATGATTCTCCGCAGTGCTTAACCTAGCATGAACATGAACATTAAACCCTTGAAGTTTGATACACACCTCATGTCCTAGTGAAAGGTCCTACTAATGTCTTTCACTCTGCACCACCTTCAACTTCAGGCACAACATGACTATCCAAGAATGTCCATTTTTGTCAGAGATGTTTGCCAAGCAGAACCAAACTGTCTTTAGACTTTTTGCTGAAATGAATTCTGAGAGAAACTAGTGTGATTCACATTGAAACTTTTTTTTGTTAAGCAGCTTGACAAAACAACCTGTCTGTTGCCACTTGCTCTTTTTTCCAACCTCTTCAGTAGCGTTCCACGTTTAAGCCGCGTGAGAAGCAAATTGAGACGTAACCGTTTGGATAAGAGCGTCTGACAAGCGAAGAATGCCCAACAATAAAAAACAACACTTCAAAAGTGGCTCGTTTTTAGTGCAAAAAAGCGTAACGACAACGCAACTGTAAGGCGTTTTCAAGAATGTCCATTTTTGTCTGAGATGTTTGCCAAGCGGAACAAAACAGTCTTTAGAATTTTTGCAGAAACAAATTCTGAGAGAAAATAGTGTGATTCTTATTTTTTACAATTTTTGATAAGCAGCTTGACAAAGTGACACGTGTGTTGCCACTAGCTCTTGTTTTTCAACTTTTTCCCTAGCGCTGCACAAATTACGAATTACTAAATTACGTCTAAGCGAATTTAGACGTAACCGTTTGGATAAGAACGCCTGACAAGCGAAGAATGCCCAACGTCAAAAAACAAACGCTTCAAGAGCGATTCGTTTTTAGCGCAAAGAAGCGTAACGACTACGCAACTGCACAGCATTTGTACATTATCATTTGACATTATCCAAAAATGTCCATTTTTGTCCGAGATTTTTGCCAAGTGGAACAAAACCGTCTTTTTGCAGAAACAAATTGTGAGAGAAACTAGTGTGATTCTCATTTTTAACAATTTTTTATGTTATGTTAAGCAGCTTGACAAAGTGACCCGTGAGTTGCCACTAGCTCTTGATTTTCAACTTTTTTCACTAGCGCTGCACAAATTATGAATTATACGGTAATTAAGTTAATGTCCATTTTTGTTCGAGATGTTTGCCAAGCGTACAAAACCATCTTTAGATTTTTTGCTGAAACCAATTCTGAAACTAGTGTGATTCTCATTTTTAACATTTTTAACAGCTTGACAAAATTACCCGTGTGTTGCCACTAGCACTTTCTTGTACAGCTGCGCTACTGTACAGTGTTTGCAAAATATCATTTGACATTATCCAAGAATGTCTATTTTTCGTCCAACGTGTTTGCCAAGCGAAACAAAACATATAACAGGGTCTATAAAAAAAAAAGTCTATAACAGGGGTGTCCAAACTTTTTGATTCGCGGGCCACAATGGGTTCTAACATTTGACAAAGGGGCTGTACCGGGCTTGGGGGGAAAAAAAAAATACACTTTTTAGGGTATACACATTTTTGTATATAATTTAGTATTTAACATTAAATAGTGTTTATTTCTATTTAAAAATGCATTTAAAAAAAAGAAAAAAAAAACAGATATAATTCTAAAATGCAAATAAAGTGATTTAGCATTTTAACTGCTTTTTAAAATGTGTTCATAAATAAAGTCATAAAAACCTTCATAATGGAACATTGAAAAAAGATATGATTTCGATTTAATTTTTTACAAGCTCGGGTGGGCGTGGTGAAACAAACCGTATTCCTTTGAGATCACATGGTGTGTTCACGCGCTGAACTGAATTTGCGCTAAATTTACGGTGATTGGATGAAATTGCAAGGTCGCAAATAAATCACGGGGTTTCACTGAATTCGTGTGAATTGGCGCGATCGCGAATCCTGGAGGGACTGAATACTTTCCGCATTTCATTCGTTTTATGAATCAAGTCACGGGCCGGTCAAAATTTGATCAAGGGCCGCATTTGACTTTGGACATGCCTGGTCTATGCCTGGAGTTAAGCAGCTTGACAAAGTGACCTGTGAGTTGCCACTTGCACTTTTTTCCAAGGCAAAATTAGACGTAATAGACAAGCAAAGAATGCCCGACGTAAAACAAAGCGCTTTGTTTTTAGCACAAGAAAGCGTAACGACTGCACTACAGTACGCCATTTCTAAACGACTGATTGATATGCATTCTCTCTGACATTTAAAAGTCCAATTCGAACATTTTTTGACAAACACTCAACCACTATCGTCTTCATCAGACCTTCATCGCCTGTTATTCTCAACCAGTCAGCGCCACCTTCCATTCGTCGCAATAAACATTTCTCATCGCTCGCCGAGTTCAACGCAACAGCCAATGTGTTTCGAGTTTCAGGACCTGTAAACAGAGGGTTTATTTGACACGGAGCCCGGTTCGCATATCAAAGCTTTTAATGCGTCCCGTCCCTGCTGTATATTTGTTTCTAGGCTGTTTACAACCAATCAGGAATTGGTGGCGTGTGGTACAAAGCTTCCCAGCAGCGCTGCTAGTCAGACACTATATTCTAACTATAGCTAGCATGTAGTATGTGGTCAGACAGTGCTGAATTCAGTGGTCTGTGTTAATAGCACGAGTAAATGTTTACAGAGCTGGCAGCCGTCAGGCCCGATGTAGAGCAACCAGCACAGAACTATCAGCCATTAAACCACATTCACACTGTCCACAGAAGCCCGACTGATTTCACTCAAGTCTAGACTGAGATCCATCACTAGTGTGGGTGTTGCAGGTTCGAATCCCAGTGTGGTGGGTTTCTTCAGTGGTGTAAAGTAGTTGAGTAGATGGACTTTGATACTTACGTGTTTTTTGGCTACTTTGTTCTTGTACGGAGTATCAAAAATATAAGTAACTTTAACTCTCTACTTGACTACATTTGCGATTGAGTATCTGTACTCTTTACTCCACTATATTTGAATGGACATTTACTGTTACTTGTACTTTACATTATGACAGTGCTTTCTTGGGTGGATGAGGGGATATCGCCATCTGCAGGATGCTGAAGGTACTGGATGCTGTTTATCAGCTAAATCATGTGAATGTGAATTTCACTTTTTTGCACATTTGAGTTTGACTGAGACTGACTTTTTGTTAGTTTGGTCTGCCATTTTGAAACTTTGAAGTGTTAAATTTAATTTCTATGTTATGAAACGAAACCTCATTAATACATTTCTTGGTGATTTTTCAGCCTAAATTCAGTAATATAAAGTCAAATACTCAAGTTCTTTTAAAATTGGAGACTTGTAACTTGTAGTGAAGTCATTTGAACAGTAAGGAATGTGACTTTCATAAATATTTTTACTCAAATATAGTTTTCAGGTACTTTTTAAAGTCAAAGTCAGCTTTATTGTCAACTCTGCCATACTGGACGTACAGAGAGTCGAAATTCTACTCCATTTTCTACTTACACATAGAAAAAACAATGTACACATAGAGACAACAATTGGACAAAATTAAATTTTACACCTCTGAAAGAACCTGTTTATTGTTCTTCTTTTCTTGTTTTTGCATATCTTGTTTTGTATTTTCTCTTACCAGGTCAAATTATTCGCGTAAATCTGTATTGTGTGTGTTCATTGGACAACTTTTTCCTTGACTTGTGAAAATTACTACCGTATTCACGCAAATATAAGCAACCCCTGATTTTTCAGGCACAAAATAAAAAATAAATCATATTCCTAATTGTTTTATTTAATTTGTATGGTAGGTCAGGGAGAATAACAGTGACACCAGAAGAAGAGAAATCATATCACGTCATCCTGGTATTTTAAAAAAATGACGACTTAATAGTTAAAATGGATTTCATTTTCACAAGAACATTTTCATTTTAAAAGATGAATCGCTGAGGAGTGAATTCCCTGCCAAGAGGTCACGAGACTTCTCACCAAACATAAATCACCAGAAGATGGAAGTGTGTGTGTGTGTGTGTGTGTGTGTGTGTGAGAAGAGAGAGAGAATATTTGTAATAATCGCTCATTGCCCCAGATTCCCATCTCATTGAACACATGTTTAATGTCAGACAGCGACAATGGAAATCAGAATAAAACCTGTTCGGGTGAACTGAGGAACCAAAACGTGACACGTGAAAGGAAGGAAGAGATAATAAACGATCTTTGCTCTACAAAAACAGACAGCTATTTTAGTATTTTCCTCGTAAATTACATGAATCGCTTCAGTTTGCAAACGCAATTGGGGAATGACTGTGAAGAAAGCGGATCCTAAACGGAATCAGTTGCCATGGAGACTGAGATGTTTTGCTCAACTTCAATCTTTTATCTAGTTGGCTATGTTTATTTTGCAGATCAACAGTGAAACTATTTAACAGTTATGTCCAAGTTTAAATTGTAAATCAAGCCTATATTGAAGAACAAATACAGTAAGACACTGGAAAGATCCGGTACTGACCCCTAAAATGATGTTTGGCCTCTTCCATTGTTCCATGGGTGACTGCAGACATGAAGCTGATGCTGTGATGATAATTACTACTAGATCCTAAATAATTACTCTAATTTAAGAGCAGCCCACCGAGTGTCTGCCATGCATCTGTTCTCTCTCCGTGTCTTTGTTTTACGGCACAATTGTTTGACTTTTTATGCCCCTTTTTTAATAGTCTTCATCAAAAATCCATCTGGCAATTACTTCAAACATACTTTTAATAGCTTGGTGGAATTTACAACACAGACGCGGGACATGCACTACATGCACAGTAGTCCATAAAACGCACATACCGCAATATTCCCAATCTCATTAATTATGCTTATTATATTTCACCTCGCTGCTAACTGTACATTCCATTTCGATTGTATCTGACACTGAACTGGAGAATAAAGGGAGTAAAAAGACAGCGATAGAATGGAAGCAATACACGAAAGTGAGTCTAATTTATTCAGTCAGCTATACAGTTTCCCTTTCGGTGTAATTCTAATGGAAAATAGTTGTCATTACAGACTAACCGAAGCCTGAATGATAGTCTACAAAAATTCGATTTTCCCCCCGCAGGTTTTTCCACTGACATCATGCTTTTCACAACCCTGATAAGAATTTGGTTGTGGGTTAGCAATATCAATCAGGAACTCTATCAAAACCACAGAGTGGATTCTCAATGCCAGAAGTCCAAAGTACTTAGTTCTACTAAGCATTTATCGCTCCTGCTTTGTCAAAGTCTTCAAATTTGGACAATTGGGCCACTTTAGGCCAAAAGTGTGAATACACCTGTTTAAATGAACCAAAGTGACGTACAATCAACGTATACGTATTTCAGCAACTGAAGGTCAAACAGTTAAGGACTGAGGCAAGAGAAAGATCTAGAAATACTCTAGCAAAAGTTCTCAAGATGAACAGAACGTGCTGAGATTACTTTCCCTAGAAAAGTGTCACGTTCCAGTTTTTCTGGAGACTGTTACTCTCTGGAATCCTTGTAGGACCACTGAGCTGAGGTTAGCCCCAGATCTCTTGATATGTGATGATACAACCGGATGCCGTTTGATGGTAGAGCAAAGTGGTCAAGAAGGGTTGTAGAGGAGGTTGAGGAACAATTGACAGGCAAAAGTCAGGGCTTTGAATTTAATGCGGGCAACAACTGGAAGTCTGTGCTGGTGTAAAGCTGGACCTCTCTGTCTGGTTGAACATAAGATGAGATACATCTCATCCTCCAAGTCACCCTCCTATTGGATGACCCTCAAAACATCACCCCGAGCAAAACCACACAAACACAGAGAGAACAAGCAATCCACACACAAATTCCGTGTCAATCTCAGTTTCTCAGGTTTTGCTTGAAGAGGAGACAAACCTTTTCATTGAGCGAAACACATCGAGACGAACCTTGCTACCAAACATTTTCTAATGTGGAGCCAAACTTGACTTTCTGTGGATCCCACAAGCCACAACGAAATAAGAAAATTGGCTTAGTTGGCAAAACATGAGACCTGTAAGACTGTATGTGACAAGAACTGTCATAGTGAAGTCAATAATTGGCCCCATTTAAGTCCTATTAGAGAGTCATCTGCAAAAACCATTTCAGAAGGTTTGGGTCAAGATTAGACACCCTGATTCCCAGCACAGAATGAAGACGTGAATGAAGATGGTCTGAGAACTTGAGGCTTTGCTCTTCGTCATGGATAAAGTTCATCAAATGCAGAGACCATTTTCAGTTCTCCCTTTGGCAAAGTTAGAAAGTTCACTATGACTTGAGTTTCACCAAATTTGACCTTTGGAATAGATAATCTCCAATTGGACACTAGTTTCTTTCAACTTAAAATCGATAAATGAGTTTGTGAATACAGAAACAGAAGAGCTGACACAGCAACAGAAAACAGACACAGCAACGCCTTCAAGGGCCGGATGTGGCCCGTGGGCCGCAGGTTGGGCATTAATCGCTTTCATGTAGAAAAACACAACACAGCTGTAGTTGAGCCTCTAAATGGAAGGCCTTTGTGGAGCCATGATGGTTCTGCTTGTGAGGTTGCCCTGGCTATCTGCCCAGCGGAGGGCAAGAACGCTCCTCTGAGCCCAGTTACAGGTCATTAGTCTGGAGCGCCACCAGCTCCATAGCATGAGAGAGTGACAGCTTAATCCTGCCGCAGCCTTTTGTTTGGTGCGCCATGCTACTCTTTCATAGATGACTGGCTCACCCCTGCCTGAAGATTAAGAAATTTCTTTAACAACGTGAACAAGTGTCAGATTTACTACTGTCCTCGGCTAGAGAAGGCCAAGCATGAGACATCTACAAGCTTAGGTTGAAAGTGACCTGTCAGCTGACCTGAGGATCACATTGGTCAATAGAAAAGTTCCAGTAAAAGGCAAATAACCTTTAAATAAGGATCAAAATCCTATAGCCGGTAATCCTATTACAAAGACTTTCGAGAAACATGGCTGGAACTTTCTGGTAAGAACACGGAACAACACGGATCGTCTACGGAGGTGCGTTTGTCACCAGGTTTGGTTCAGATTTGGATTACAGTTTAGATTTGTGTTTAGAAGTGACTTCTAAACCTGGTCTCATTTGCATATCTCGTTCTGTAGCACACGAGTGGAAGAACATGCAGAGAACCAGATTCGCTTGTCGTTTGTCTGTCAAATTGTTTAAGACTGAAAGAACATGAGCGATTTCATCAGTGTAAGAGTGAGATTTCACAGATTTCAAGCTACTGGTGATTTCTTTTTTTCACCGATCAAAACAACTAACTAGCTTGTTGCCAGGGTTAATGACCTATAACGGACATGAAAGAAGCCTTGTTTGATCAACTCAGTTACGAGTGATCTGGCTACGTTTCAGTTGCTTCAAATAATCTGGATCATTATGGTCAATTATGCGTGTTCCATCATCAGCGACGAGCGCAGGATCCCGAAGAGGCTTTTTTTTTTTTCGCTCGTCCTGCCCGAGTTGCGCAAAGGCACCAAACAAAAGTGGAACGGGGTTTTTTTTTTGCCTGGGAAAATGTGAAGAGCTCACCGAGGACTCTGGCTTCTGAGCAAACTCTTTTCAGAGCCTCTGCTGCTGGAAGTGCTGCCAAAAAAGCTGGAATAAAAGCTCTTTCTGCTCCTCACAAACAAGCATGGAGGGCCTCTTCTTCCCTCCTTTAAAGACCGGCAAATCAAAGTATTTTGCTCGATGAAAAGGCATCGGACAGAAAAACAAGTTTGATGGTTACAGTTATTAACCAGGCTAATGTGCTGGTAAGAAAAGCACTTCACTAAATCCAGACATTTGTGTTGATTTTAAGACAGGAATGACGGAAGCAGGAGACGCTTTATTCTAAGCCACTCGCATCATCTTGGAAATCGAACTAATTGTGATGTTGCAAACGTGCAGTCTGTAATACTGTATTTACGCGAAAATAAGCACCCATTTTTTTTTCCGTTTTTCAATGCTTAAAAACGTGGGTGGTGCTTTTAATTGCCAATGTGTCATCGCAGAAAGAGTCGAAAACTAAGAACACAGGCAAGGAGTAAAAAAAAAAATCCAAGAAACAGACACAATCAAAACGCTCGGTCACTGCACAGGGGATAATAATCCTTCCTCTTCACACGGCGTCAGATAAACAGAGAGCTTGAAACAGGCCTGAGCTTGAAACAATTGGTCAGCGCATGTGCGGAGTCTGACTGGAGAGCAAAGGATCTTGGGAAATGAAGTCCTGACCACTAGAATTGACTTTTTGTTCTGTTTTTCAAGTTAAATGATATAATTATAAATTATAAATTATACGAGTCACAAGTTAGGTTTGTTAAATAAAGATAAAATAGTAGTTAATAGTTAGTAGAGAATATTAACGTAATTGAACCAGAAACATTAATAAAAAAACAATAACAAATGTGAAAAAAAAAACAATGTATTTTGTGCCTGAAAAATCAGGGCGGTGCTATTTTTAATATACAAATATTTGAATTATTTTAATTCATATTTCAAGTATATTTAGTCTTAGTCATAGTTCAGATTAGCTGTGACTGCATTACAAATAAGATTTTAATTACTGTTTTTAATTCAATCCTATTTCCACCCTTAGGCTTAGTCGATTGAACAATCAATACATCATGTTTTTCTTTTGTATTGTTTAAAATTTAATTTTTTTTTAGTATTTTTACCTTTTCATTATTTATTACTCTATATATTTTTTTATTTTATTTCTTTCTAAAGAGCTTCATAACATCATTTGCAAAGATGCCTTGATCAGATCAAATGCACGAGACCAACAATTTTTCATTTTTAAGTCCAAATACTTGGGATTTCCGGGTCACTGGTTCCAGAGTAAAGCTGAATTGTTAAAGTGTCATTTATCTTTATGTTGCGATTTTTACATAATTGATCGCAGCTGGACGCTGACCTTATCTGAGTGTTTCCAATTCAGTTTATTTGCTCAAATTTAGTGGAGCTCTGTCTATAGAATGAAAAATGCGGGATTTAAAAGCGGTGTAATAAAGTTTGGTAATGAACTATATGACCAGATTGTTAGTTTCTGGAACTTTCCTCAGCTGGAGTGAAACGTCTGGCAACGTAGAAGACCAGACACGCGAAACACTGGCCAGTGAATTACTAAGACTGGAGGACGCTGGGAAATCTACACATCTAGAAGCCATTAGAAGGGAAAAAACATTGATTAATACGGTACAATTAACAATAGATTGATGGATGGATGGATGGATTGGTAGGTGGGTGTGTGAATCGACGGACGACGGATGGATATATAGATAGAAAGATGGACGGATGAATGGATAGATATATAAAGACAGACAAACAGAATGAGAGAGATAGAGATAGACAGACTGATTGATACTTAGATGGATGGACAGATGGATGGATGGATGGATGGACAGATAAAGACAGACAAACAGAATGACAGAGAGAGATAGAGATAGACAGACTGATTGATACTTAGATGGATGGACAGATAAAGACAGACAAACAGAATGACAGAGAGAGATAGAGATAGACAGACTGATTGATACTTAGATGGATGGACAGATGGATGGATGGATAGATAAAGACAAACAGAATGACAGAGAGAGATAGAGATAGACAGACTGATTGATACTTAGATGGATGGACAGATGGATGGATGGATAGATAAAGACAAACAGAATGACAGAGAGAGATAGAGATAGACAGACTGATTGATTGATACTTAGATGGATGGATGGATGGATGATAGATAGATGAATGGATGGACGGATGAGAGGGTGGGTGTGTGGGCAGATAGATGGATGGGCGGACGGACGGACAGATAAGTTAAGAGTGAGAGACAAACAGAATGACAGACAGATAGAGACAGTGGGCAGCTTTATTCTGACCAGGATTCCAACCTGCAACATCAAAGTCCAATTCCCTACTGGACCACAACTGACACTACAATTTCTTTCAATCAATTTGTTGGAATTATTATTAAACACATTTCTGAAGGAAGCGCATAACTTACACAAAAAAAAAAAAAAAATCACACATAATTAATATTGTCTTTTATTATTAAAAATATTTGTATTATTTTAATTCATAATTGAAGTGCATTTAGTCATAATCGTAGTTTAGATTTGCTGTGACTGCAACACCAATAAGACTGTTTTTGATGCTATTTCAACCCTGTCGATTGAACAATTAATGCTTATTTTATCACAATACTTATTATTATAATTACTTGGGGTTTTTTTTTTTGCTTTAGTTTTTTTTTTCAAAACATCAGGAAAAATCCAGATAAATACAATTGACAATAATTAACAATATTGATTATTATTATTAATATTATCAATATAATATTATTATTTATTGTCAATAATATCAATGACAGTCAAAAAAACAACAATGACAACAACAACAACGAAAAAAAGAACAACAATAACAAATTAATGAAACTGAAACTGTAATGAAACTAAATGTAAGGTTGGTACAAATATGAGACCTAATATACACAATTACTGTATATATTTTAATCCATCCATTTTTCTAAAGCTACAGACCATCAATTATATATTTTTTTTATTATATAATTTTTTTAATGTAGTGGTTTGTTAACTTCCAAGCCTCAAGTTCGAGACCCGGTTGGGGTCTTTTCACTTAGGGGGTCCAGTTTCCTCCCAGTCAGGAGTCCATGTGAGTGAGTGTGAGTGTGTCTGTGTGTGTCGCTCTGTGATTGGCTGACCCCCAAACCCAGTGATCCCGCCTTCAAACCCAGAGTTGTTGCTCCTCGTGACCCAGAGATGGAAAAGCCATTAAGCAGAGTTCCAAGTAAAGAGTACCAGACAAACATACTCGAGTAAAAGTACGGATACGTGCTGTATACGTTACTCCGATACAAGTACAAAGTCACCACTGTAAAAAAGACTTGAGTCAAAGTAGCAAAATATCAAATTTTGAAACAACTTGAGTATTTTACTCATATTATATTTAGGCTAAAATAAAACAAAGAAAAGTGGAAAAAAAAAAAAACCCTTCATGAGGTTTTATTTTTTTCTAATACAGAAATGAAATTTGTTTCTAAAAATTTTGTTTCAAAAATGTTAAAACAAAATAAAGGACAAAAATAATAATATAAAAAAAAATAAAATAAAATTCCGAGCTAACTTTGATGCGATTCTACTGAAGTAATTCAAGTCATTGCCTACAATCACATTTATTTACGTTGCACACAAAAAAATTAAGCTAAAATATAGTCATATCACGGTGGTTTTTGCCATGTTAGGCATGGTAATATTACAATAACATTGTAAAGTCAGGGAAGATCTGTATAGTTTAACTTAACATTAAATTCACATACATTCACGCGTCTAATTCACGTTCATGTGGTTTCTAATTCACAATTAGCTTCCAGTATCTAGATGGCAAAATTGCCTCGTTCACCCAAGAAAATAAACCGCGATAAAAATCAATTATGGTTTGTCGCGCACAACCAAAATGTAACGAGTAACGGTAAATGTCAATTCATAGTGGAGTGATAAGTACAGATAATCAATCACAAGTGTAGTGGAGTAGAGAGTAAAAGTTGCTTATATTTTTGATACTCAGTACAAGTACAAAGTAGCCAAAAACATACTTAAGTAAAGTAACAAAGTACATTTACTCAAGTACCGTACATCTCTGCCATTAAGACAATGCATCTCTATAAGCGCGAGTGAGCGGCTTGTAAAGCTCCGTCAGCCGGACATGCCATTCAGACGGGCAGCTAATAGAAAGCAGCAGCGCAGCCCCCCGAGGGTCCGAGTCTGAGAATAGCACACGCTGTAAAACGCTTCTGTATACCCAATTTAAACTTTTAATATATATAGATATAGAACCTTAGCGAATTCCTCTAACTCACTGTATCGCAATAAACTCTATTATACGTGACAGGGAGACGCAGCGAATGCCCACTTTACTTGCCAGATTCGTAAAACGTGACATCAGAATTCCATTTCCAAATATAGCGATCAGACCTGATGCCAGCGACGCAGGGTATATCACAAAGCACAATAGAGGGAATAACGGCGCTTTAGAAAATACGCTTGTTATATGAGAGTCCCGCCAAGTTCACCAGGGCTGATCTCGAGCCAGTACCGTCGCTTTCAGACTTATGGGTAGCGATTGTTAGATAGAACACTTGAAATGTGATGCGGAGAGTTTGGAGTTGTGGATGGATGGATAGACAGACATAGAGATAGATAGATACTAACAGAAGGAAAGAGATAGAAATAGAGAGATACAGTAGACAGAACCAGGCAGACAGACAGACAGATTGACTGATTGATACTTACTTATTTAAATAGATAGACTGATAAATGGATGGATGGATGGATAGATACAGTAGATAGATAGATAGATAGATAGATAGATAGATAGATAGATAGATAGATAGATAGATAGATAGATAGATAGATAGATAGATAGATAGATAGATAGATAGATAGACTAACAGTATGGAAATAGAGAGACAGACAGACTGACTGATACTTACATAAATAGATAGAAACATGGATTTGTGGATGAATAGATAGATAAAGACAGACAAACAGAATGACAGAAATACATGTAGATAGGGCGAGATAGACAGACTGATTGATACTGACATAGATGGATGGATGGATGGATGGATGGATAGATGGATGGATGGATGGGCGGGTAGACAGACAGACAGACAGACAGATAAAGAGTGAGAGGCAAACGGAATGACTGAGACAGATAGAGACAAACTGACATGGATGGAGATGGATGGATCAATGGATGGATCGATGGGTGAATGGATGGATCGATGGGTGAATGGATGGATGGATGGGCAGATAGATAGATAGATAGATAGATAGATAGATAAATAGATAGATAGATAGATAATGTTTTAAAGAGACAGATAGAGATAAATGATCAGACCTGAATGACAGAGACAGATAGAAATAAACAGACTGATAAAGATTTCTTGTGACGTCATTGGTCGGAACCTTTATGTATCAGGGTACAAATACAGCAGATGGATAGATATTTTAACAGAAATAGTTTCAAGCTGAAGACTAAACCACAGATTGTGTTGGGGAGCTGACACACAACATATCTATGCAAACGACAAACCTGCAGCCACTCCAAGCTTTCCATTAAGGTCCTTGGTTTGCAGAAAAAATGCTCAAAAGACACGTATTTTCCGCAAAAGAAATGTAATTTGTTATTCGCGGTTGCGTGTGATTAGCAAGCAAGAAGCTGAAAGCCTCCGTTGGTTTGGGAGGAACTGCAGACCTTCGGCTTTTCATTAAAGCTCGAAACCGCACGTCTACAACCACAATTTAAGATCCAGCAATTTGTTATTCGTCTCTCTGTAATAGTGATGCTCAAGAACATCTATTTCCACCCAAAGAGAATCACAGTATTTTCAAAAAATGCCCTTTTATCCATTCCGGCCTTAAACCAACTACGCTAATTAGCAGTTATGCTAAGTGAATTTTACATAGTTTTTAGTCCAAACCACCGCAAAGTTTCATCAAATAAACCACTTTGAATCACTAAGGCTTTTTTGCAACATCTATTGTGCAACAGCTTTAGATTAGCATTAGCATTAGCACTTGCGGAAACGCTGAAATGTTGTTGACCCCCTATGTCAGATATTCATTGTTGTCGCGCTGGATCACAGTATTTTCAAAATTGCCATTCAGTTCGGCCTTAAAATCAGCTATGCTAATTAGCATTGACGCTAAAAGTATTTTGGATTGTTTTTATTCCACACGACTGCCAAGGTTTAACAAACGAACCACCAAATTGAATTAACATCTTTAGCTTAGCATTAGTACTTGCCGAAACAAGTGCTAACGCTACACCTTTTTTAGCACTTTTGCTAATGCTACACAAGTGCTAATGCTACACCTTTTTTAGCCCTTTTTTTAGCACCGCAACACTGTTTTTTTAGCACTTTTGCTCAAATATTTCCTTTCTGGATTACTTTTACTATTTTTATATTACTTTTCCCCCTTTTATATTACATGTACACTTTTGGATTACTTATACTCTTTTTAGATTACTAAAGTAAAGTGCTAATCACCCCACGGCCTGCGTCAGTTATTCTTCGTCGCCGTGCCGCTCGGGCTAGCTGACAGCGCACTTGTCGTGACACGGGGGAAAAAAAACAGTCGAGCAGCTGCAGCCATGCACAGAGGAAGCACTCGGCCCAGTTTCCCTTTCATGCCTCTCGTGGGAGAACGTTCCCCATGAAGCAAGAGCATGGCAGGAAATCCTTCCACACCGCCGCTCTCTCCCACACCAGCCGTTTCCAGCCGTCTGGGTTGCTAGCTGAACATAGCCCGCCCTCTCTCGCTAAAGTCAAATGAATCTGTCATCAGTTCCTCAAGCACTACACGCCAATCTCTGAAGAACATCTCCTAACTGCTTGCAGAACTCGCCAGGCTATAATATCAACGGAACCCTGCGCCGTTTGCTCTTCGCTTAAGAGCCTCGCACTTCCTGAATGTTGACTCGCTTGTCAAATGAGCTAATCATTAGAGTCTGAAATGCTGTCTTCGCATTCAGAGATGGATAGAAGGGTTTTTTTTTTACGCGACACCGGGTTTTTTTTTTTTTAGCACTTTTGCTTGAATATTTCCTTTCTGGATTACTTTTACTATTTTTAGATTACTTTTTCATTTTAAGATTACTTGTACTCTTTTTAGATTACTTGTACTCTTTTTAGATTACTTGTACCCTTTTTAGATTACTTGTACCCTTTTTAGATTACTTTTACTTTTTGGTGGATGTCCTCCACTACTTGTATTTCAAGGAGGTATGTTATGTGAAAATGTATTGCATAATTTAAAATTTGTCAGATTTAAAAAGTTTGTGCAACTAAGTTTCATCAAATATTTTCTGATGACAAAGCAGCAATAAAATACAAAGACTCACACTTCCTGAAAGTTAGGAAGTTCAAACAAGTCATACATCTAATCCTAAATCTGTCAAAGCAAGAAAGTGGTTTTCTATCCAATTTTTGAATACTTCCTTTCCGGATTACTTGTACTTTTCTTTTCGATTCCTTTTACTTTTTATTGGATTACTTTTCCTATTTGTTTGGAAAACTTTCGCTTTTCTGGATTATTTTATGGTACTATATTTGAGAAAATTACAATTAGACTTGATAAGATTAGACATTGATTACCCTACAAAAGGGACTAAGCAATAATGTATATAAACAAGTATGCTATAATGCATTTTGTTCAAAATACTTGTGTTTTATAGAAGAAAAAAACTCTTGTTATTTTTCCCCTCAAATAACAATCTGTACGCACAACTTCACTTGCCATTTAGTAGAATCTGACCAATAGCATTCGTACCTTCACTCCAGAACTGACATGAATGAATTAAAGAACAGATTGAAGAAGAGGCTGTGTGAAAAGGAAGCTGGCCACGGCGAAATTCAGATCAGGAATCCATCAGAGTGGCTTTCAGAGCCTCCACACGTGGAAACGCAGACAATGGGGACAATCCTGACACCTTTATGTTCAGGTCAAACGTAGGCCAATAATTCTGAACATCCTGTTTCCTGTTAGTCCCGAGACATTTGCGTCGCTATAAATACCCGCCGGCAATTTGGCGAAAATGGCTTTAGTGGTTGACTAACGTTTGGTTGGTTAGCGGAATCATGTGACATCTGGAAGCCTACGATCACATTAACCTCTGTCAGAACCGCAGCGGTCTGAGTTACTGCTCGTCTTTTATTTGGGTCAAAGGTCGGAAGTAGTAGTAGAAGAAAATACACTTTCAAAGCCGGTTTCCCCCCTCCGATGTCCCTTTTCCTGGGATAGGAAGAAGAGAGAGCGAGTAAAAGCCCACCACATTAGACGAGCATGATGTCTTCCTCCTCGTAAACACACGGACGCGCCTCACTCTGCCCGGCTACCCATGATGCCGCGCTCCACCATGACGTCTAGCACAAAAACTGCGCATTTTTTGACAATTACACTACGAGACGGCGATTGGCGAATATGGTCATGCGAGCCGAGCGCTGCAGAACTTATATTTCAAAACACAAGGTGCGTATTAAAATTCTGGGCCTTTTTGCTCAGACGTTAGGAATGCGAAAGCCATTCAAACACTCCGTGAAGTGGCCAAATGGCTTGTGTACATATCCAGATGATTACAGCAGAGCCGGCGCCGTGTTTATTTTGCGATTCGGGAAACGTAAATGGGCAAATGTGTGGCATGAAATCGCGATAGTTCAGTTTGATTTGGAAGGCTGGGATGGGAATAGGAGAAAAGGTGGCACTGGTTTCTCTCGTGTCCGTCCACATGCTCAAATCACTTAGAACACATTTATTAATGATTTGCAAACAACTGTTAATAACCTTCACAACGCTGCTTGTTTGGGATTGATCAGCTGCATTTTATGCTTTAAAATCTCAGCCAATCACAGTCTTTAAAAAAGTCGTGATTTGTACTGCCGTCTACTGGACATGTGTAGAACTGCGAAGAGTATTCTCTAAGAAAAAAAAAGAAAGACAGAAAATATTACATTTAAAAAATAAGAAAGGGAAAATTAAAGGAGAAAAATAAAGAAAAAGTGAAAAGAAAAGGCAAAGTAGTCAATCAGATTGAAAAAGACAAAAAAAAGGAAAGAAAAGGATAAAGATCAGAAACTTGTTAGAAATTTGAACACAGCATTTTACTCATACAAACTCTGGTTATATATATATATACGTACATAAGTATATACGTACACGCGCGCACACACACACACACACACGTACACACAACAAGTTCACTGTTTTGCTCAAGTAGAAGTCAAGTGTGTCTCACCATCAGGCCAAACCATGTCATGATCCTTCAAACTCATTTACCAACACAATCACGCATCTCTGACCCAGCTTAAGTGAGTGAAGGTGAAGACACGCAGAACCAATAACTCCAGTGCAGTACAGTAAGGTACAGTACAGTAAGGTACAGTACAGTCATTCCCTCCTCCGTGTTGGGAATCACGTGTGAGGACGAGTCTGATCGACTATAAATCTCAGTTATTAGCATCACATTCACCAAACACCAGAACTCATGCACATTCAGATAGAGGGAAGATGAGTCAGTCAGTCAGTCAGACAGACAGACAGACAGACATACAATCAGGGAGAGACATATTGTGTATATATATATACAGACTCATATATAGATAGACAGACAGACAGACAGACAGAATATAATCTAGTCTGTCTGTATGTCAGACAGACGGATAGAGAGGGTGACAATTATAAAGACTTTGAGAACCGATGTTTAGACAGACAGACATACATATTTATAACTAGATAGACGGACAGGCAGACAGATAGACAGACAGACAGGGAATGAGACAGAAATACAGACTCAGGGACAGACAGACATATTGATAACTAGACAGACAGAGAGACACACGGACAGACAGACATATTGATAACTAGACAGACAGAGAGACACACGGACAGACAGAGATATTGATAACTAGAAGGACAGACAGACGTACAGACAGATAGATAACAAGACAGATATACAGACTCGCATACAGAACAAATGATTAGACAGACAGACAGACAGACAGACAGACAGACAGACAGACATGAACAAAGATAGCCAGACATATAAACAGGATTGCAGACAGACAGACATGGAAATACAGAGAGAGAGACAGAAATACAGATAACTAGACAAACAGCTAGACAGGGAAGCTGACGAATATACAGACTCTGGGATGGTTGTTTAGACAGACAGACATATAGACAGACAGACATATAGACTTTAGAAAAGCTTCCAACAAAATCCAAAGACGTCAAAAATAAAAAGAAAAGCACCCAGTCGCGCCCGACTCGCAGCAGACCAATCACTCGTCAACACCACAATAAACACGACGGTTTACGAGGATCCGTTTGCTCAAATTTCCCGTCAAGCTACGTTTAGCGACAGATCTCCGCCACATTACTTCCCAGACAAGTTCCGTTTCGTGTCGGAGAACACAACGGGAAGGCGAAGCAAACAAACACGGAGCGCTCTGGAACCCCCGGAACCTTCTGGAGCTCCAGACAAACCCTCTCAACCCCGACGCAGCATAAAGACGTTTCTGTTCACAACAATGCAATTACGTTTTTATCCAAAGTCAACTTAAACTTAGCATTGGCGTTTACAGTGTTGCCAGCTTGGGAATGTGAACAGCACAAATTCTAAATTTATTCTGAAATCTACTAAAATGTATTAGCATATATATATGCTGGTTTATTGTTCCTGGTGATGTGATTATGTCTGGATATTTGTACCAAAAATGTAACACTTTAAACATTTAATATCACCATGAGTTATAGAATACTTTATAATGTAATTATACCACAGTTTATCGTTCCTGGCGATGTGATTACGTCGGGATATTTTGTCTATAAAAGTTACACTTTATACAAGGGATATCATCCTAAATTATCTAATATTTTGCGATGTAAACTATGAAACGGTTTATATATGTAATAAACTTTTAGACACACAAAATGCAGTTCCCTGTTCAGCCATTAGGACAGAACGTCGGAAGTTTAACACCGATTAATGTAATTGAAACTTACATTTTCTGCACTAATACTGAATTTTAAGTTGATATTTATCGATTTGCAAAAAAATTCCGCTCTTCCAAGGCTTTATAAAATGGAAAACTTTCCCCATGTGACTTCACGTGCCACGCACAACTGGGCGGAATGTCCAAGATTGATTGAATTATTCCGTTAGCCGTGACATCTGCAAACAGAGAACGTGGTACTCTTTTTCTTTTCTTTTTTTTTTTCATTTGCTGCGTGCATGTCTGCAGAAAATTCCAGATCTGAGGTTTGTTTACAACGTTCAAATACTTTCCATCCCCAAATCTAATAATCTTCCACTGTCCCGTGTGTTTCCATCAGTTCTGACCAGCAGCGTGGAAGCGTCCGGGCATCGGATACGCGTGTTTACATCCACCTAGACTTCTCTCGACCTCCGGTGTGGAACAACTCATCATGGACTTGTGTTTTAAAGGATGTTTGATGGAACACCAACACTAATGCCAGAAGGGAGGAAAAGCCGGCAAACCAGGTGTAAACATTAGCACTGGGAGCGGCGGATTGTTTGAAAATGACTGATGTACGCCATCATTTTTTAAATAGACTGTCATCACGACGCCAATACGCATCATTTGACACATCAAAAATCTGGTCTGACGTCCAAAATAAACGTCCTGCATTTTTCTGTCTGGACATGTGCGATGTTTGTGGATCATAGATTGTGGATTACACGTGCTGAATGTGTATGTCAGGTGCGGTCACGCTGGCGGTGATTCTTATTGGTTGGGAAACCTGATGTAACACCCTTAAATTTAGCAGTTCAATTGAAATAATTTACCAACTAAATTTATTTAATTATTCTAATCAGATAATATATTAGTCAGATTTTGGGGTTACACTTAACCAATCAGAAGCTGCCTGAGTGATGCTGAAACTAGGACTTGGTTAAAGTGATGAAGGAAGTGCAAACATGTGAAACTTAATTGGAAAAAAAAACCTGTGAAAAACAACTTTGCTTTTACAAACAAATATACTATTATATATACATATACTATTTATGTATTTTAGCGGCTTTTTTTTTACATTTTTTACAAGCCTTGAGAGGCAACAGCGCCAACTACTGCTCTGGAGAACTGAAATATACAGTTTGTGTTCAGGAAAAAAGTATATTTTAAAGCAGAAATTAAATTTCTACAGTGTCTTTCATCATAAAGTAGAAATTAATTAGATATAGGGATTTGTGTTGTATATAATTTACAATATAATCTACGTATATAATCTTTCGTTGTAGACAATCTATAATTCTATTGTGTGTATAAAATCTACATATATGTAGATTATACTTTTTTAATTTAGATTTATCTTTGATTATCTGCCATTTTGAAATCTAGACTAATCAAGATTATAATAACGCTGTGTTATTTTCTTATGTTGTCTCGATTTTATAAATGTATAATATTATCATATCTATAATATATATTAATATATACGTATAACAACACCTTCTTAAAAATAAATATTTACGATTATGTGTGTG
The DNA here is from genome assembly GCA_017309775.1 of Paedocypris sp. Pulau Singkep. NCBI lineage: Eukaryota > Metazoa > Chordata > Actinopteri > Cypriniformes > Paedocypris > Paedocypris sp. Pulau Singkep. Next base: position 3,554,459 of record MU204386.1, read on the forward strand.
TATGTATGTATATATATTAAATATTACATTATATACATACTAAAGCACATTTTTTCCTCCACTCTTACATTTATAAAGACTTCGGGGGAAAAAAAAAAAGTTTGGGATTGACAACAAACCCCGCTGAATTAAACACACACACACTAAACTGCTGTGATCTTGGCATTGAGTCTGAATGTTCCAGTGAGTTTTGAAATATACGGACTGTTTTCAGTGAATTTTCTACTGGTGCGTTTGAGTGGTTCGTCCTTGTTTTGAAGCGCCGTGCAGCTTTATGGTGGAAGGCCAACACAAATCATTAAAAACACTCGGAAAGGAAATGGAACAAAGCAAAGGTGCGTGTGAGAAATTGTAAACTTTGCAATTTGCTAACACAAACTAATTCACTCCACATCATCAATAAAAGCCTGTAATATGTTGTGGAAAGTGATTGCAGATGGACATCACCCTGGAAAAAAAAAAAAAAAAAAAAAAAACACACACACCCGGAAATCTGCGGCCGAATCCCAACGTATCAACAGGAGAAAAAAGCAGATGTGATGAATATGTGTCAGTCGCGCTGGGATCGGGTCCCGCGCTCCATCCCACATCTGTACGGCACATGACGGCGTGGAGGATTCCAACACCTCGGATTCCTTTCAGCGCTCAAACGCAACTGTCCCGCGTCAAGACATGTGGTCAACACAGTCTGTTACCTTTCCAACACGCATCAGGAAAAAAAAAGCCGGGAGATGTAAAGTACTTGAGTACACTTTAGGACACGTGTCAAACTCAAGGCCCGGGGGCCAGATGTGGCCCGCAATGTCATGTAATGTGGCCCGTGAGAGCGTAAAAGTTTTGTGTGTCTAAAAATAAACACCAAAAGATTATTTAAGAGCGTTAGTTGATCGAAAACTACATTTCCCACAATGCCTTTCGGTTACGGTAGCCACGGCAGTGTTTCCACAGTTTCATGTTATTTTTCTTTATTCATTTGGACAGTTTGATCCTAAATTAATGGAGTTATGTGGATTTTCAAAAGCTGACAAAATTTTAAAGGATTATGTTAGAGCAGCAAACAAACAGCAGGTTTTCTACACAACTGCAACTGTCACTTGAATAGGTTACAATAAAAAATGAGTTATTTAACATTATAAATGACATTTATAAGTTCCGGCCCTTTGAGGACATTTCTTCGCTGATTTATTAATATTTTTTGTGCTTTAAGTACTTTTGGCAACTTTGTACTTATACTATCACAAATATAAGCAACTTTTAAAATTCACGCAATCAATAAAGTACAATTACTAATACAAGTACAAATACTCTGCTTAGTGTTTCAGTGTCTAAAGTCAGTTTCTTTACACATTCGTCGTACTTTGTTTTCTGGAATCGATTTACATATACATATTGTATAATTACAAAATGTACAAACATCCTTACAGTGTACTCAAGTACTTTACACCTCTGCTGCGCTCCCATTCCGGCTGGGCTTATCGAGGTCTAAATGTGGCTGGCTTTGCTTAGCACCACAGTGAGACATGCTTGTCCGCTGGCGTGACGTGCCACGGCGAGACCAACGCTACAGGAATGCCATCTGCCAAACGTCAGCCGGGTTCTGCCGGAGAAGAACGTCAGAGAACGTCTTCATCTCTAAAGACGTCGAGCTGATTTATGCACTTCGTATTCAGACGGAGGAACAGGGGACGTAACTTCCCTCTGTGGAAATAGTGACAAAACTAAAGAAAAAACAGAACTTTACTCATTTATTTCTGTGCGGATTGTTAGCAATAAATAATCAAATGTATTTATCTATTTATTTAATTTTACAAATTAAATTTATATTCACCGTATTTACGTGAATATCAGCACCCCACGCATATTAGCACCCACCGATTTTTCAGGCACAAAATAACAATAAAAAAATATATATATATATTTTTTTTTTATTAACCTTTCTGGTTCAGTTATGTTAATATTCTCTTCAAAACAAGTTTGTTACTGCAAGTAAGTACTTTACTTACAGTAACAAACCTAACTCGTGACTCGTATCACTTTGATCATTTTACTGCAATAATAGATAACAAAACATTGATTCTAGTGGCCAGGACTTCATTTCCCAAGGTTCTTTGCTCTCCAGTCAGATTCTGCACATGCGCAATTGTTTCAAGCTCAGGCCTGTTTCAAGCTCTGTGTTTATTCGACGCCTTAGCGAAGGATTATTATCCCCTGTGCAGCGATCAAGTGTTTTGATTGTGCCTGTTCCTTGGATTTTTTTACTCCATGGCCGTGTTCTTCATTTTCAACTGTTTTGATTCTTTCTGCGATGACACATTGGACTCATTTGTAGCCGGTTGTGCTAAGCTAAGCGGTCGTGGTTTGTAGTCTCTGTTTGTTGTAATATAAATTATTGTACTGTATTTAGTTTAATATTACCTCTTCTGGTGTTATTTTGTCTCTGTTAAGTGCCGCGGCATCTCTAATGTTTGTTTGTTTCTGTTATTGAGCCAATAAAAGCTTATACTGTAGCACGTCTGCCTACGGATCATTGTTTAACATTATATAGACACACACACGCTGCTGCATAAAGACGACGTGTTTCAATTTATTTGTGATTGTTCCTGACTTGAAATATGGAAAAAGAGGGGCTTATATTTACGCGCAAATTTGAAGTATTGGAGCTTCGAAAAAAGGGTGCTTATATTTGCGTAAATACGGTAGTCAATTAAGAAATCCAAATAATCCCACCAATATCTGTCTGCGTTTGACAAACAGAGGTGACTTTTATTCTGACACCCACTACATTCAGAATTGCTTTTCCATTTCTGGGTCACATTAGCTAGAACCAATCCCAGCATCTCTAGGCCTGAAGGCGGGGCATACAGCCTGGATTACAGGCTGACCAATCACAAGCTGGACACAAACAATTCAAATCCCACACTTCAAATCAACAAGCTCCAATTCTCCATGTTTTTTTTTTGGATTGTTGGAGGAAACCCTGAGGAAACCCACGCAAGCAGCTAGAGAACATGCTAACATCCAACTTGGCTTTTGAATGGATCCATCTTCTGCTTTCCTTGGGATTCAAACCCTCAACCTTGTGTGTTACAAATACCGAATAATAAAAAGCTCGAATAATGGACAGAATTAAATTAAAGCGCTAAACACATTAAGCACAAACCCTAAAAGTCGCCAGGAACCTGTGGCTTGGAGGACAGGAACCTTCACTAAAGCAAAATGGTGTGACTGGAAAAAAAAAGAGGACAGATGGTTCACAGACTCAACGATCAGGAACGAATTAACCATCACAACCCAGAACCAGACAGAACTTGAAAGCTAAACCGTCCTCGCTCACTTGTGGAGACAACGTTTATCCTTGAAGTCAGAACGTTGGGGAATCCACAAACTGTCCATGAACTCCACAAAAAAGAAAAGGAAAGAAAGGACAAGAAACGCTACAGTCATTGGTATGCACAGACACTTCTGGAAAGGTCTCTGCAGTTGCTATGGTTCTTCTGGGTCGGCAGAGCATTTATGTGAATGGATGTGACAAGGAAACAAAACTTCTTCCACACGATCCACAAGCCTTTCTTCCATCTGTCCCATTCCCAACCGGGCGGGAATTTATCCATGTTGTACAAAATCAACCCCATGTTTACGGCACAATCTTAAATAGACGGAAAAACCCACATCATATTTAGAAGAGTCTGCAAACATGAGAGGAACATGCTAAACACCCAGAGACCTGACCGGGCCATAAACTCAGCTCTCACCGGGCTTAACAAGGTGGAAGGAAACAGCAGTTATTGTGCCGTGTTGGAGTTATGCATAATTATTACTGTAACGTAAAATACATTTAGTAAAATACATAAAACTAAAGAGAAGTAGTTAACCCCAACCCTTAATTTAACCCTAACCCAACAATGAAAAAGAGATAAATGTGGAGATACAAAGAGCGAGTGAAAAATGTGACTAAATTAGGGTGACCAAACGTCCTCTTTTCTCCGGACTTGTCCTCTTTTTACACCTTGTCCGGAACGTCCGGACGGATTTTTGAAATTCACGAAAATGTCCGGGTTTTACTCTTTTTCATAACGCGCGTTCAGAATCATTCCGCGTATATGTAAATTGACCGGCGCTTTGCGCACAGAACACAGGCACTACTTTTTTACGC
>MU204386.1:3558711-3603711 GCA_017309775.1 Paedocypris sp. Pulau Singkep
AGAAGAGTTGTTTTTTTGTCAAATTGTTTGTACATGTTTTTACAGATGTATTTTTATTGTATTGCCGGAGTTAATTTTGCAAAATTAAAGCATATTAAACTTCAATTATATGTATATATAAAGATATTATATTAAAGATTAAAAAGTAATACTTCAGACTTTTGGAAAAAAAAATGTTATGTGTGTGTGTGTGTGTGTGGTGTGTGCGTGCGTGCGTGTGTGTGTGTGCGTGTGTGCGTGTATTATTATTATTTATTATTTTATTTTTTTTCAAAAGTCTAAAATGCTATTATTTTGTTACAGGTTTTCACAGATTTTTTTATTATTATAAGTTAATTACAGGAGTAACCCCATTGAACCATAAGAAAGGGTTTTCATCAACCTCAGAGAAGCCTGTCTGAATTTGTGTCCCGAGGCCGCGCCGACTGTCCTCTTTTTTGGAAATCAAAATATGGTCACCCTAGACTAAATGATTGCTAGGATGAGAGAGAGAGAGAGGGGAAAAAAAAGAGAGAGAGAGAGAGAGAGAGAGAGAGAGAGAGAGAGAGAGAGAGAGAGAGAGAGAGAGAGAGAAAAGACTGAGACATGTGACTTAATTACAGCTAAAAGAGAGAGAGAAAGCCATAGAGAGAGATAAAAATGTGACTTAATTACAGCTAGAAGATAAAGAGAGAGAGAGAGAGAGAGAGAGAGAGAGAAAGAGATGTGTGACTAAATTAGGTAGATGAGAGAGAAAAAGAAAGGGAGAGAGAAATGTGAGATTTAGAGAAACATTGAGTTAAAGAGCGAGAGACGTGTGACTGAAAGACATCTGGAAGAGAAAATGAAGAGAGAGATGAATAGATAGAAAGATAGAGAGATAAAGAGGGAGAGTGAAAAAAGATGAAACAGAGAAGCGAGTAGAGAGTTAGTGAGAAATAGAGTTAAAGAGAGAGAAGTGACTAAATGATAGCGGGGGGGGGGGGGTAGAGAAAGATAGAGAGAAGAATAGACAAAGATGTAAAATAGAAAAAGAGAAAAAGAACAAAAGTGAATGAGAGAGAAAGTGTGGTTAAATGACATCTAGAAAAGAGAAAGAGTGGTGATGAGAGATGGATGGACAGAGAGAGAGACAGAGAGAGTGGAGAAAGAGTGAGAAATGTGACTTAATTACAGCAAAAAGAGAGAGAGAAAGCCACGGAGAGAGAGAGAGAAAGAGAGAGAGAGAGAGAGAGAGAGAGAGAGAGAGAGAGAGATAGACCGGGAGTAATGAAGGTTATTATTCAATACTACATTATTTTCATTTAGACTTACATTAATACAAATATTTCACTATACGTATTTATATTTTTCCAAAAAAAAAAAAAAAAAAAAACAACGTATCATTATCTATAATTATTCCATATAGTATTTACATTCCAGAATCCATCATGCAATCAACTTCTCCATAAACCCGTGTGAGGTTCGGAACCACCTGCTCTTCTGCTGTCAGAAGGTGAAAGCTGCAGTTGAAGGATCAAACTCTTAATGCTTCACTTCCACAACCTTTACGCCTTTAAACCAAAAAACACCCACCTAACGACCCCCCAATTCAGCGCTAATTTACTCCACTTCACACTTAGTCGTCCGAGACCCTCCGGCCCCCGTTTACCTTCCACACCATGTGAGAGTGCTTAGCGTCTCTTAAAGCCGCAGACACATACCTCTGGAAATCCACCATGTGATTAGTCACAAGAGCTAATGTGTGTTTTATTTCAACTCAATTGATTTGATTATTCGTTTGGGGTTTGTTTTTTTGTGCTACTGTAGCTGCATTGCTAATCCTGCTAATCCTCAACCGGTTGAACGTTTGAAAACAAACAAATTGTCTTTAAACGGTGAACAGATGTGAGAGTGAAAGTCATTACGGGCTTGATGAACGTCTTGTAAGATGTGACGGCGCGCAGCTATCCGTGGAGTAAAGTACTTGAGTAAATGTACTTTGGTATTTTACTTGAGTTTTTTTGATACGTGTACCGAGTAGCAAAAAAAAACTTTTACTCTCTACTTGACTATATTTGTTATTGAGTAGCTTTTTGTTATTGAGTTGTTCTTTATCGATTTTGTTCTGCCCTTTTGAAACATTGAGATGTTACATTTAATTTCTATATTAGGAAATAAAGCCTCATAAATAAAAACTTTCTTGCTTTTAGTACGAGTACAACATTCTCTTAAAATTGGAAACTTTACAACTTGTACTCAAGTCTTGTAACTTGACTTGTAACTTTTACGGTAAGGAATCAGTACTTGTACTCAAGTATGCTTTTCACTCACACTACGAACATTTCTCCAGACTCCATTGCTCATTGTTATACAATATATAATATATATATAATATATAAATAATATATATATATACACACACAATCACACACACCTCGTTATACAGTAAAACCAAGCGTTGACCCTAAAGTTTGTAGACCCTTAGCTAAGAACATTCGTAATTTCATGTTTACAAATGAAAGCCACTTGAGTTTTAAATCGAATCAACTTTTTCCATCCTGCTCTTTGATTGGTTCCCAAAGCTGCTGGAATTGGCTCCACCTCCCCGTGACCCAGAAATGGAAAAGCAGTGAATAGATGGACGACCGGAATCAACCGATCAACAAAATCAGACTTTTCCAAGCAGCTTGTGTTGTTTAGTTCACCTGGACAGACGCATCCTTGAATATTTCATCTGCGTCGAGCTGAAGACCACCCGAGGTCAGACGTTTACAAGGGGTCGGCGGGTCGACACACCGCCGCTCGCTGAATGAGCCGCGCCCAAACACTCAGGGATGTTTTATGCCTCCCTGCGTCGTGCCAAGCTTTTATACGGCTTCTCTGCCCGCTTCCATGCCGTAAAGCATCTCCACTAACGGCAACCAGTGGCTCAAAAGTTTTCAAAACATTTTTTTGTACAACTTACACAACAACCAAATTTCTTCAGTACACAAGTGAGGCATCTTTTCTACCGCAGTTATTTTTCTTGGGCGGATGAGGTGATATCGCCACCTGCAGGATGCTGAAGGTATTGGATGCTGTTTATCAGCTAAATCACGGCACCATGAATCAGCCGTTGCACTTTTTTGCACATTTGAGTTTGACTGAAACTTTTCGTTCTTCTTTACTGATTTTGTTCTGCCGTTTTGAAAAATTGAGGTGTTAAATTTAATTTCTGTATTAAGAAATAACCATTTCGCCGGCTCTTGGACCACTGACCCGTTCCAGTGAACTACACCCGTTGGACACGTCCACTTTCAGATGTTTGAGGCAGGGCTTCACCTTTAGAAATCGTCATTTGTGTATTATGAATTTCCCCAACAACAAAAGATTATTGATTAGATAATTGGTTATTTCTTTTTTTTTTAATAAACATCACAAATTTCGTGAATTTTGTTTAAATCACAAATGTGGAGGCGGGGATTAGTAGCTGGAGGAGAAAACGGATAAAGGAAAAATGACGCTTCATATCAATGACCTCGGAGACGTGAGGTCAAGGGTCAGCAGGCCTCATCTGTTATCAATTACAAAAATTCCAACTGGAAAAAAAAAATAACTGCAGATAAATGCCAACATTTTTGCACAATTTACATTTAAGTTTTCAGTTGGTGATTTTTCTGGTGTTTACCGTGTTTGATGGACAAGTCCCCTTGTGTGATTAATAAATTCTTATCTAGTCATAAGAAGAAAAAAAATGAACAAGTTGTATTTTTTCATTGATCTTTTTTTCTGTTTTATTCTATTTATCTGCACTGTTTTTTGTGCAAAAATCACACAACTCTCACACTTACTAATCAAACATTTGTTTGTTTGTTATTTACTCACCATCTCAGCAATAATGGCAGTATAGTTGATGCTTTTCACACATTTCACAACAATAAAAAAAGAGCAATTTCTTTGATTGCAGACAAGAAATAGCAATAGACACACGGCATATCTTCCACACAGAGCTTAAATAAATAGAATATTAAATAGAACTCAAAACAGAACTTCTAAACAGACATAGAAATAGTAAAAATTGCTATACAAATAGAATAACTACAGAAGAATGATAAGTTTGATACAACAAGCTACAGTTAACAAATTTCCTTCACGATTTGCCGTATTGTCAAGATACATTACGCATTTAAACACATTTTCTAAACTGAATTTCCGATCAAAGCAGGAAATACAATAGGCTTCTGCTAACAAAAAAATCCATGCTTTTCTTTAGAAGGAGTGATGTACAGTAACAGATTTAGTTATTCAATCCTACCGTTGTAAAAAAATGCTGATATGAAATGTAAAAAAAAGATAACTAAAACACAAAGTGGATTTCGATTGTAGGACTCATATTTCCACTTCACAGTTCACACGTTAGCTTCAAACTCGTTTTGTTTCGGCAGACGAATGAAAAAAGCACAATAATTTTATGTTTTTAGCTGCCAAGGCCCTTTGATCCGCAACAGTAAGTCGACGCCGCGTTTAAACGCTCATTCCAGTAACTTTTAATCCAGGGCTGAATTATAAAAATGTGATTCGGTGAATAATTATCGAGCTATTCACAATTTTACAAGAGAACACCGGGTTCTTTTATGGAGCTCTTACCTATTTCATGCAAAGCCAGAATAGCCAATTTGCACTCTGTATAATTCATAATTTCATACCTAGATTCTGAGCACATGGTGGGAAGGTTGCACTATTCTTAACTTCAAAAAGAATTCACTTGATCAACACATTTAAATCAGCGAAAGAAACCCGATTGTGAAGAAAGACGGTTATAAAACGCAAGATATGGGGAAAAGTGTTCCTAGATGTGAGTGAGAGTGTGAATGTGTGTATCGCACTGTGATTGGTTGGCCACTTGGGCTGGGGGTGTGTCCCACTTGGATACTTTTGACTGATAAATATGTGTACATTATATTTGAATTTTTAAATGCATTATGCACTTACTGTTGCTTTTTATTGCACTTATATGGTATTTTATGTCAATATACTGTATGTTGTTTTGTTCCTTTGTTGTATTTGCCCTGCCTTTGTCATTTAAAATTGTGTGTAATTTATTTATAGTGTATTTATGGTTTTTATTACACATTTATCTTTTTTTTTTATTCTGCTCGATTCAACACAGTTTTGACAAGGTGGAATAAATAAATGCGTTCTGATCTAATGGTATCTAATACTAAACATTGTATGTAAAATTAACATTCGATTCTTTATCATTTCACTTAAATGAAATGATGGAAATAATTTATTTCAATATGTTTTCATAATTGTTGATCATTTTAAACCAATTTTCTAATTAAATAACTATAAATAGTCCGAAATGTCTTCTGTGAAAACCATTTTCTTTTAAGTCAGGTAAAATATGTTTCACTTACCTAGGGTGACCATATTTTGATTTTCAAAAAAGAGGACAATCGGTGCGGCCTCGGGACACAAATTCAGACAGGCTTCTCTGAGGTTGATGAACGCGCTTTCTTATGGTTCAATGGGGTTACTCCTGTAATTAACTTCTAATAAAAAAATAAAAAACAAAAACAAAATAATAGCTTTTTAGACTTTTGAAAAAAAAAAAAAAAATCAATAAATAATAATAATAATAATACACACACACACACACACACACACATAACATATTTTTTTTTTCAAAAGTCTGAAATATTACTTTTTTATCTTTAATATAATATCTTTATATATACATGTAATTAAAGTTTAATATGCTTTAATTGTGCATAATTAAATCCGGCAATACAATAAAAATACATCAGTAAAAACATGTACAATTTGACATAAAAACAACTATTCTGTTAGAAAATTCAGCTTCAACAATATCTCTTGATAAGAAGAATAATAGAAGAGTTTTACAAAGATGAGATGAGATGTTTATAATGTGAGCTTATACTTAGAGTCTCCAGCACCCGAAACGAGACTTTACACTTGTACCGACCTGCACATGAGTTTATGTGTGTGCGAGCGCGTGCGTGCGTGCGCAGCCGCAGACCCACGCGGAGCCGTCCACACAAGGAAGGCAGCATCTGGGTAAATTCATTGCGTAACAAAGTAGAGGCTGTGTTCTGTGCGCAAAGCGCCGGTCAATTTACCTACACGTGGAATGATTCTGAACGCGCGTTATGAAAAAGAGTAAAACCCGGACATTTTCGTGAATTTCAAAAATCCGTCCGGACGTTCCGGACAAGGTGTAAAAAGAGGACAAGTCCGGAGAAAAGAGGACGTTTGGTCACCCTAACTTACCAGTAAACTTCTGTAATTGTTGTGGCCCAAATTGTTAGCTGTAACGTTTTCTTGTTTGAGACTTGGCAAATCCCTTCGCAGAGAAGCGTGTCACAAATGTGGTTGCAATCTCAAGTGGAAGACGGAACTTAGGAACATGAACGACAAACCAAAAAAAAAAGCACAAACCAAATTGTTTGGCTCTTATTTGTGCCAGTTCCCGCCTAAAATGGCCGCCACACAGGAAGCCTCCATTAAATAAGAGTCCACTGGCAACCGAACACTCCCCCTGCTGGCCTGGAGCGGTACTGCCTGTCAAACGTATTGGTTCGATTGTCCATTATGACTTGTTTAATGTAATACAGATAAAACACTTCTGATTTCATGTAATCTGACTACTTGGTACATAACTCAACTATAATCAGATTACTGGTAATTTGATTAAATGTAATAGAAAAAAAAATACATCTGATTACATGAAATCTGACTACCTGTTACATATAAACAGTGTTGGGTGTAACGCGTTACAAAGTAACGCAGCCACTTAGTTAACACCAACAATCCAGACGACAAATTGAATAAAAAGCAACAGTTCCCTTACATATTTACATGTGCGCTTTGAGACAGTTAAAACTGTGAAAAGCGCCTTACAAATACTCATTATTATTATTTCATGTTTTACTGTTATATTTTTAAATAATTTGTATTTTGAAGGTTTATAGGAATTTTAAAAAGTAATTGGTTATTGGTTACTCAATTAGGTAATTACGTTACTTTTCAGACACAGTAATTAGAAAAGTAATTTAATTACAAAATGGTAAAATAATAAGTAATTAGTTACTTTTTTAAAGTAACTTACCCAACACTGCATATAAACTACAGTTGGAGTAGCGGTAATCTGAGTAAAAGTAATAGAGATAAAAGCAACCGGATTACATGTAATCTGACTACCTGTTACATATAACTGAACTATAGTTAGATTACTGGTAATTTGATTAAATGTAATAGAGATAAAACACATATGATTATTGTAATCTGACTACTTGTTACATACAGTATAACTGAACTACAACTACAGTACTGGTAATAAGAGTAAATGTAATAGAGAGGAGATTGATCTGACAACATATTACAGATTAATTTAATTACATATAATCAAACTATTTGTTACATATGTATACTTAGATTAATGTTCAGACAGCGATGCCAAACACGGGATAAACATGAGCACATCAAAAAGAAAAATAAATGTTTTTTTTACATATTGTAAAAAAAAAACTTTCCTTTCAAACGGAAATTTGAATTAAAATAGTAATCATACATTTTTCAATTCATTATTTTACACTTTGACATGATTCACGATCTCAGAAATGACATATAGTTATGCAAACTATTAATAACAAAATGTGTCATTTAATCATTCTCTAGCAGCTATAAAAATCACACCACAGCGGCCGACAAGAAGGGTGAAAACATGGCTGCCAGTCTCTTCTTCTCCTCCTCCTCCTCATCGGCAGCTTCTTCCTCCGTGGTCCTCCGAGGCTTCAGTCCGCGTACCAAATAATGACGTGTTTTTAGCAACAGGCCAGAACGTCCTCACAAAGCGGAGGTGCGCTCCTGCATGTTGAGCGAGTCTCGGAGACGCTAGAGCATTTCTGCCGCCACCAACGTCCCAGCTTAGCAACAGCTTTGTCCCTCGCTAAACACCGGCCCGTTCTGGGGAATAAAGCGTGCGGAACACACGGTGCTGGAAATGTCCAAACTTTATTTACTAAGGGCGGGTTATATAAGCGCAGACAAAAAGCCTCTCTAATCAAGTTGAAACGCTGCCAGCCAACCGACTCAACAACATTCCCAAATCCTTTTGATTTTAGGAAGTCAAACCAGTGTAAAGTATGTGCGTGCTGTGGTGAAGCATCAGCAATGGTCGATTGTGCCGTTTGACAATAATTTATACGGTAAGTTAGAAATGATATGATGGGGTGTCGGTTGGCTTGGCTCTGGTGGCTTCTAACGTTCATTATAGGAGGCTGGAAAACCCATGAGCTGTATATCATATACATCATATCATATCAAATCTCTTTTATTGTCACCACAGTGTGAGAGCTGTTGTGTGTGAAAAGCTTATGTGCAAGTTCAAGACTCAAGTGCAGATGTACAGCATCTTTAGGAACGTATAGAAAGTTGAAGGGGGGTGGGGGGTGGGAGGGTTAGATAAGAAACATGGCAAGTTTGAGTGATAGAGAGAGTTGTTTTTCTTGGCAAAGCGAGTGAGAGTGAGTGAGTGAGAGAGAGAGAGAGAGAGAGAGAGAGAGAGAGAGAGAGAGAGAGAGAGAGAGAGAGAGAGAGAGAGAGAGAGAGAGAGAGAGAGAGAAAGAGAGAGAGAGAGAGAGAGAGAGAGAGAGAGAGAGAGAGAGAGAGAGAGAGAGAGAGAGAGAGAGAGAGAGAGAGAGAGAGAGAGAGAGAGAGAGAGAGAGAAAGAGACGACTTTCTAGGGGGAGAGAAAGAAAGAGAAAAGAGTGTTGGATAAGACGACATGGCAAGTGAGAGCAAGAGAAAGAGAGAGATAGAGAGAGAGTTGTTTTTCTAGAAAAAAAAACAGTAACGGAGTTTTCTAGTGAGAGAGAGCACGAGAGAGAGAATACAGTGGGAGGGGTTAGATAAGGATAGAGGGAGAGAGACAGACAGACATAGAGAAAGGATTAAGAAAGAGGAAGAGAGAGACAAAGAAAGATGTGATAGATGTGGAAAGTGAGTGAGTGAGTAAGAAAGGGAGAGAGAGAGAGAATGGGACAGAAGAAGTATGCATTAATGACGTTCTTTGAGAAAGCGAGAGAAATACAGAGACAGAAAGAAGTGTGTGTAAATGACTAAGTGAGGGAGTGAGCGAGCGAGAGAAAAAGTCACAGAGAAATAGAGAAAGCAACAAAGAAAGGCAGCGAGAGAGAAAGTCACAGAGAAAGCCGAGAGAAGTCTGTTTAAATGACAGCTAAGAGAGAGTGAGAGAAAGAAAAAGAGCAAGGCAGAGAGTTAGAGAGAAAGATGGAGAGAAAGCAAGCCAGAGAGAGAGAGAAGTGTCTAAATGACAGCTAAGAGAGAGAAAGAGAGAGAGAGAGAGAGAGAGAGAGAGAGAGAGAGAGAGAGAGAGAGAGAGAGAGAGAGAGAGAGAGAGAGAGAGAGAGAGAGAGAGAGTGTACCCTCAGGTCTGATCATCTGGTCCTTTTTCTTGAATGTGGCAGCTTTGATGTTTATCACGCGAGGTTACTTTGCTGTTATTGAATCGGAGAGGAATCCCCGCATGGTCCTCAACAGGAAATTAAAAGGCAGGTACCCACGGGAATCCATTGGCTCACAGATTTCCACAGAACATGCAGCTTCATGGAACTCCATCAGAATGGATCATCCATTGATGAGATTTGTCCTTTCAGGGCTGTTGACCGGATTGGGGTCTTCTATGAAAAATAGGATACAATGGCGTCTGAAGGTCTGAGTCAAATCTAGAAGAAGAAAAATAATGGAGCTTAAAACTGAGCCGATGGAATATTATATTCTTTGAAAAGGGTTTCTCAGAATCTGACATCGTATACAGTATATAAAAGCGCATGAGAGAGCACACAAGACAGGTGCAACTGAGATCAGATGTGAAGAGAAGAGAGAGAGACATGCGTGTGAGAGATCAGACATGTGAGAGAAAGGTCCAGAAAAATGCAAGAGAGATCAGACATGAGCAAAAGAGATCAGACATGCTTGAGAGACGTCGAGAAGCACCCAAGAAAGATCAGACACGTGCAAATAATGTACAGAAAATGTGAAAGAGAGATCCGGAAGTGGGTGAGAGAGACCAGGAAGTGTGTGAAAGAGAGATGAGAGGTCAGACTTGTGCAAATGAGATCAGATGTGGCTGAGAAGTCCTGAAAAACGTAAAAGAGATCAGCCAAATGAGATAAAGGTCTGGAAACTTGTGTGAGACCCGAGATCAGACATCGCTAATAAGTCTGGGAGAATGATAAAAGAGACTACACATGTGTGAGTGAGTTATGTCCAAGAAATTTCCAATAGAACGTGAGAGAAATCCAACATATGCGCAATGGATCACACGTGAAAGAGTGGTCTGGAAAAGCCCAAGAGAGATCAGACGAGCAAAAAAGAGATCAAACATGCACAAGAGATGGTCGGAAGAGCATAAGAGAGATCAGACATACAAAAGAGAGATCAGACATGCACAAGAGAGGGTCAGAAGAGTGTAAGAGAAACCAGACATGTGAAAGTGCGGTCTGGTAACGGGCCAAGAGAGATCAGACATGTGAAAAAAAGACAAAAGACATGTGAACGAGCGTTTTGGAAACCGGCAAGAGAGATTAGACATGTGAAAAAGAGGGTCAAAAGAGAGTAAAAGAGATCAGATATACAAAAAAAAAAAAGAGCGTGACAGAGAGATCAGACACGTGAAAAAGAAACCAGACGTTTAAGAGAGGGTCAGAAGAGCGTAATAAGTTCAAGTTCAAGTTCATTTGTATAGCGAGACCAACGCAAAGACGCTATGTGAAAATAGAAGAGAAAATGTCGATTCTTTATATGAGTTTTAAAAATTTTTGGGGGAAAAAAAAGGTCGGAAGTAAACGGCTTTAAGTAAAAGGCTACTGTATTTAGTACATCATATGGGACATTAAGCTCTAATGCTGATTTTAATAGCATCTCTAAACTGAACCGCTTCTTCCATTTCGGGGTCGCAGGGAGCTGGAGCCAATCTGCATCATCGGGACTGAAAGATGGACACATCCTGGATTAGAGACTGCAATTCTCCTGCAACACGCTTATTCCTACAACACATGGTCAATATCACAATGAAACTGATAAAAGAAGGACATCTGCTGGAAACCTCTGACTGACTCTGAAAGGAACACAAGAACATAGGAAACATGTGATGAATGATAAACATGTGACACCGCGCCCGGACGCCTCATGTTTGTTTTCTGCTGGATTCTCTCTTGAAGGCTCTCACATGAGATCAGACCATCAGGCCTTCACCACAAATCATTGACCTTCAACATACACATGTTCCATTTGTGAGATGCTGATATTAGATAAGATTATAAGACTATAAGGCTGTATTTTTATGCAAATTTGGGTTGTCTGTATTTTTTACTGTTTTTCTTTACTGTTTTCTTGATAAACATTGTTTTTCAAAGGACATATAGAGAATCAAAAATTAGTTGCTTTCTAACCCATAAGTACATACATAAATACTAGAGAAACTGTACAGGAGGTGCAGAAAATATATCACTTGCATATAAATGCACTACGTATAAAAAGCTGCTAGTTAAAAATTGCAGTAGTGCACATCTGATTATATGTAAAGTTTTTAAGTTTGTATAGCTGTCCATCCAAATCAATTTTCTTTTCCATTTCTGGGTCATGGGGAGCTGGATCCAATCACAGCACTGAAGCCAGTTCACACGGGCAACTGGAGCCAATCACAGAGCAGGACACACTGACACACATTCACACTCTCGCTCACACATTCACACAAGCCATTTTTCAATTCAGCCAAGTTTTTGAGTGAATAAACTGGAAACCCAGAAGAAACCCATGCATCTCGAAAAGATGACACTTGACTTGAGTCTCGAGTTTTGACTACACACTGAGCCACTGTACAGCCTGTATTGCTATTCTGTCTTTTAGCTATTGCCTTTTCTCAATTGTTGTGATGATATGTTTCAGAAGGGGACTTTTATTTTGGTTAAAATAATCCCTGATAATCTAAATTATAGTTCAATTATAGTTAGAGTTCGACCAGAAAGAAAGTCAATCTCAGAATCCTTAATCTTAGTTAATCCCTTAACCCTCCTATTATGTTCGGGTCAATTTGACCCATTTCTTTTAGAAAGTTTAAAAATGTTTTTAAAATACATAGAAGTATTTTTTCAATTTGAAACTTCTCCAGCTTGGCTTATTTTGTGTAATTATCATATAATAAATATAACCATTCAGTTGACATATTTGTAACACCATGCTACATGTTTAAAATACAAAGATTTGGGTCAAATTGACCAGTGTTAAAAAAAAATTTCACTTTGAAACTTCTAATCTACATATATTTTTAAAAATGGTTCCATTCACATATCTGTAACACCTGCTACATGTTTTTGTTACACAGATAATTTCGGATCCAGGAAGCAAATCGGGTTTAGCGTCTTGCTCGACAACACTTCAGTTGTGGATCCAGCTAGTCCGGGAATCAAACCCGCAACCTTTTTCTCGCAACTCTCTGTAACTGCTAAAATACTACGCCACAACTACCCCACCTGCCATAGTCTCCGTCCACCATCACTCAAGCGCAGACATGTCATCGGGACGCAGTGAGAACCTAGAATCCGTGGTCCCACGCCACCATGTGTGAGGTTCAAAATTACAAGTGTGGTGTTGTGTCCTCTAAAGACGCAGCCAGTGCGTAATTAACATTCCCGAGCTGTTTACAGTCGATTATTTCACGCGCTGGTTTTCCCTGGGAGCTTGTGATTATACTGCGGCTTGACTACTAATAAAGAAATCCCTTTATAAACCAAAGCTTCTGCTGAAGAGGAACCCGTTATTAAGACAGCACTGTCCTCACACACAGCTTACTAGAGGTTTAGCAAGGCTAGCTAAGATTTTCCCGCGGTGGTTCAATATTAATGTCAAAGTTGCCGTTCTAGAAGAAGGAAAATCGACTGTTTAAAGGAAATAAAGAAGACGGAGATCCACGTAGTGCTCAAGACTTTGGGTCTCTGGTTTTCCAGAGGATGAAAAAAATGGGTGAATCGCTGGTTGGTTGAATGGATGGATGGATGAATGGATGAATAGATAGATGAATTTAGAAAAAGACAGACAGATACATTTAAAAAAGAGGGACATGCAGACAGACAGAAAGAGACAGAAAGATTGGTTGGTAGATAGATAGATAGATAGATAGATAGATAGATAGACAGACAGACAGACAGACAGATAGATTGATTGGATAGATTGGATAGACGGACGGCTTCTTTGTGACCCTGAAATGTAAAATCCTTAGACCATTGATAAATATATAATTGTATGAATTCATTTAATGGATGGATGGATTGATGGATGAATGAATTGGATGAATGGATGGGTGAGTAGATGAATGGATGGCTTCTTTGAAACCCTGAAATGGAACATTCTTAGAACATTTATAAATATATAGATGGATGGATTAATGGATGAATTGATGAATGGATGGATGGGTGAGTAGATGAATGGATGGCTTCTTTGTAACCCTGAAATGGAAAATTCTTAGAACATAAAATGGATAGATGTATGGATTCATTTCATTAGGGGATGGATGAATAGGCGGACGGATGAATGGAATCTTTGTGACCCTGAAATGGAAAATCCTTAAAACATTGATGAATCTATAGATGCATGGATTAATTTAATGGATGGATGGATGAATGGATGGATTTACCGACTGACACTTTATGGCCCGAATTAGAAATTGCTTAGCCAGTACTGCATATAGACAAACGGATGGATTGATTTGATTGATGGATAGATTTATTGATGAGTGGAGTAGTTAAGATAATGGATGGATGGAAATTAGACGAACATAAAAAAAAGGCAAAAAGAAACATCATGCGGACGCATCTGTCGTCCACACACAAGCAGATGGAGTTTATGGAGTCTAGATCTGAACATTCACACTTCTTCTCAGTCCGGCCACATGAATCTGAAGGCTTGACTGGCCAGTGTTTACGCTTTGATAAGTGCAGACCAGTTAAAGGCTCGAACCTCCAGGACGCTAGAAAACAAGCAAACCACTCACAAAACTAAACAGTCTCACGGTGAAGCTTTTTTTTTGTGTGCCAGGAACATGTAATTACACGTTGCTTTCTGATCCAAGCACTTCCTTTTTTACACGTTTTCTTTTCCTCTCTGAGAATCCTGTTCGCAGGAAAAACCACATGTCGCAGCGGAAGCGTCTTAAATGTGGTGGCGGAAACACCGTAGATGGTCCATTAAAATTCCTTCAGGTTCTTTTGGTTGTTCTACACGAGAGCCGTATACGACGCTGTAGGTTCTGCTTGGCGGATACACAACTCGTAGACTGGAATGGTGCAGTGTTCATTTGGATTTAGTTTTAGTAAGATTTAGTTTTGATTTTTAGATTAAATCTTGATTTTTAAAGATAAAATCTTTAGAAGATTTTAAATTTAGTTTTATACAGTCTTTTGACTAAAACTCAGATTTGTTTTAGTCCCAAATTAGTCATCTTATTTTTTTTTGTTTTAGTCGAATTTTAGTCTAAATTACAGTATAGATTTATTCAAGGAAAATATAGGTGCTATATATTCTAAATGTTTACAAAGTTGCTATGTTTAAGAAATCTGAATACGCACTTATTAACTATGAACATTTAAAATATATATTCACATTCACATCTGAATGCATGGATGAATGGAAGGATGATAGATGGATGGAATGGTTGGTTGGATGGATGGATGAAAAAAATTAAAGGATGGATGAAAAGATGGATCAATGAAGGAATTTGTGAATGAATGGATGGCAGAATGATAGATGAACTATTCATTAGGCCACTGTGATCTCAAACCGTCATCTTTCATTCATAAAATTTGCGTAAAATAGACACTTTTATCCAAATGTCCATCACAAAACAAGTAAACAATGTTCTTTTTGCTGACGAATGAAACCACATCAAGTGAAATGTTGTGAGACAGCGCTGAAGGCCGAGTCTCTTCAGAAGAGTGGGAGCAAACACTGGGAGATTATAACCATCAAACCGAAACACTCGCCGGTGTCTGAGAACACGTGTGATTAGCCTGATACGGCAAATAGCTCAACGCGTACAAACTGTTCAACGCCATGAACGGTGGAGTTTCTGTGCAGCTGTTCGGTGAGTTTAGTTCAAGGTCGCAGTATCTGCAAGCGCACAAAGAAGCGTTTGGACTCTTGCCTCCGTCACACAGTAACAGCAGATATTGCCCAGACAATGAGTTTTGTTATGAAAAGATCCATAGTCCTTATCAGCTTCAAGCGTGAGAAAAGGTCAAGAGGTCGAGAAGTGGCATACATTCTGGATAAGTGCGGGGTCTTCAAGTATTTTTGAATCATATATAATATTTATAATAATTTAATATATAATATAATAGTAAAAAATATCATATACTGTTCTGTAAATACAGTATGTGTTTATGCAGTATGTATATAAAATACTTTGAATTAAAATTGAATTAAATTAGAAAAATACAAAAAAATATATTAATTAGTTAGTCAAAGTTAACGCGTTAATGCATGTGATTAATTTAATTTAATATATATAATAAAAAATTAAATAACACTGATATTGAGATGCTCCAGTGGCATCACAAATCTTTATTCCATCTCCATCCAATCACCGCGCCTGAATACTGTGACGTAGCTGACACTTGCTAAAAGACTCACAAGCTCAAAATCTGATTGGTCGAAGAAAAAGTTAGATCAAAACGTATTATTTGCTAGAGAGCCTGCTAAACACAATCTGAAGGCGTCTGATCCGCCCGGCAACAAACGCTGGCTGCACCGCGATTGGTCAAACGCTTTATTAAAAAAAAAACAAAATGTCTGAAAGCAAGCAGACCATTTGGAATCATGTAGAAATAACAAAAGTATGTGGCTGAAATCATTTGAGGCCGTCAGAAGGCCTTGCAGACCGCCACGGCTCCCACGCGGCAAACCATGTGGCTAGCAATCACAAACTCAATTATGCTAAGCTATTTTTACCTCCGTTTGGAATTGGCTTCCCAGATTTTCCCTGCAAAGGATACACTTGAAACTGTCCAAACACGGTTCCTTTGGTGCTGTTACGTAGCGCAGCTAAGACACCGTTAAACACTTCCTCCGCTGGCAGGTTTATCCAAACAAGCCGCAATTCGAAAATCACATTGCAACTGCTGCGGGGTCGCGTGGAACGGCCTTCAGCGCTCCAGTCCCTGTGGCCCACAGAGTTTTCGGAGCAATAAGCCACAAAGAAACCTCAATACCGGGGCATATAAATGCACACGCCAGGTGCTGGAGAGTTTGGCTGCGTTCTTTATCTCTGGGCTTTTATGACGCCTGGCGTGCGTAACGCTAACCCCCGGTGGAGGGAAAGCGCGGTGCGGGCCGGCTAAATTGGTTCATTGCTTCATTATCATGGAGGTGAATCGGGGAAGAAACCTTGAGAGACGTGAAGCTTTTTAAATGGAAACCAGCGTTGTCAGGCGTACAAATTGTAAAAGTTTTGGGATTTCAAACAAAGACCTGAAATAGGCTCGGGGTTATGTAACGGGCCTACAAAAAGTGGAGAAACAAAGGCCAGATGTGAACATTCTGCGTTTTGAAAGTGACTAATGCATTAATGAGGTGGCGGGGAAGCGGAGGGGGGAATAAGCAAACATATTTTTCACCAGCGGTCATGACTATGAGCTTTCTGCGAAATGATATTTCATGTTAGGTGTGATTAAGCCTGAAACTAAAGCAATAATGAATTTGACGGCGCTAATTTCTTCGGCTTCTTTGGCTTCAGAGGCTAGAAACACACGCAGATCAATCGGATTCAAAATCAATGCATTTATATTGACTGGAAATACATGGATCTATAATGAACATATAAATGTTCATTTTTTCCTCCATTTATATGGGGAAAAATGTTTGTTTTCAAAAATGTGTATACAGTAAAGACAGTATATATAAGCACTATATTATAGTAAATGTATATATTAATTAATTAACAATTAATACGGAAGAAACAAACTTGTATTTATATTTAAATATTATATATATATATATATATATATATATTTATTTTTTTATATAATTATTATTAACAAATTGTTTTTTTTTCTGCGAGGTCGTGGGGAGAATCTTAGAAACTCTGGGCCTGAGGCAGGACACACCCCCTGATTGATGGCCAACCAATTAAAGAATAGAATATAATTTTTTTAATTCTACTTTACTAGACATTTTATTTTATTTTATTAGAAATAAATACATATTCGAGGGCCGTGATGGAGGTTTATTATTGTTTATGTTTTTTAACAAGACAAAATGTGGTTGACAGAAAAATTGATTTCTTGATTTTCTGAAGTTGTTGACAAATACAGATGTTGACAAAAAATTCCAACATTTAAATTTTTTTTACATCTTTATTGTATCGTACTGTATTTAATATCATTGTATTTTAATTTTAATGTTTGTATTGTACAGTATTTCACTTATTTTTTTTACTTCTGAATGTTCCACTACTCCCAACTTCACCCCCCCCCCATTCTCCTTAAAAAAAAAAAAAAAAAAGCTCTTTACTGCATGTCATACCATGTATGTCTATGTACGTGACGAATAAAATTTGATTTGATTTGATCCTCGTTACTCTGCAGCAAAAGCAATAAAACGGGGGAAATAAATCTCAAAAGGCATAAACTCTCATAACTCTCACCCCATTTGACCCTTTATTCTTAGCTTTCTGAGGTCGTGTGCGGCCACATCTCCTCTCAAACCTTGATGCCGAAACCAAATGTGAAAACATATTTTACAGCCGCTGGCTAGCGTAGCGTCTATCACCGCTTCCAAGTCTCGGCAAGCGGATCGAAAAGAAATACGTTTTATGTTCACGTTAAAGAGAACTTCCTAAAGTGAAGAGAAACCATTTTCTCTCTGACATCCAACTGGTAAGGTGTGTTTTATTGTTGCGGTTTAAAGCGTTGGCTCCAACACAAGACTAGTTGTAGGATGAGATCATTTCACTTCGGTTTGTGCGGTAGAATATGGAAATTAATAGTGAGAGGCACGACTATTCCGTTTCACTCAATCAAAGATGTTTCGAAGGGCAATAAAAATGGCCTCCTTGGCAGCGCCGCGTGGCCTAACCCAAACTTATCTATTCATTAGCCACAAAGCAAATCTGCTGAGCTCGGCACTAATATACGCTTTGTTTCGTTTTAGTTCTCCGAGACTTCAGGATTAATCGAATAATGAGAGGGAACAACAACTATAAAACAGGGGTCCAAGTTCCACATCCAATGGAAAATATCAATTCCTTCCAGCCTTTTTTTTTTTTTGTCCAACTTCGTTCGAGCAAAAAAAAAAAAAATGATTTCACAACCAACCAGCAAACATCGACGCAAGCATGATGATAGCGTAGAACGCCGTCCACTTCCCGTCACCGCGCTGTTGTTCTCGCATGCGCATCTTGATTTCATAAGCCTTTGACGTGTGTCTTTCCCACAGCTGGACTTGAGCAGCAGAGAGAAAACCACTATTACTGTATGTATTTATAAACATAATGTGTAAAATGTACAGTAATGCACACATAATTATATTTTTAATTGCAATGGGAAATGTGTTTAAAGATAAGAAGACGGACAGAGAGGTAGAGAAAGAAATGAGAGGGTGTGAAGAGATAAAGTGTGAGTGTGTGTGTTTGAGAGAGAGAAAGAGAGATAGAGGATGGTAGAAGGGGGAGAGAGAAAGAGGAGTGGGGGGAGATAGAAGGAGAGAGGGGCGAGCTAGAACGAGAGAAAAATAGCGTGCAAAAGAGAGGGGAGATAGAGAGATAGAAAGATAGAGAAGGGGGGAACAGAGAGAAGGGAGGCTAGAGAGAGAGAGAGAGAGAGAGAGAGAGAGAGAGAGAGAGAGAGAGAGAGAGAGAAGGAGACTTTCATCCTATAACTAATTTCCCATCACCTGTCGAACTGTAATGTGACGTGTCTCTCGAATATTTCCCATAATCTTTCTCACCAAAGAAAAAAAAAAAAAGAATGTCCTAATTACGACTCTTTGGCTTTGCGTCTTTGATGTGACCGTTTGATGTGATCTTACTGTCCGCTCCGGTTAGTCCAGCCTGTCCGTTTCATTTTCGGTTCTTCTACCTTCACAAAAGTTCGCCATCAGTCACCTAATGAAACGCAGCGCTTGGTTCCTCTCAAAAGGCCGTTTGTTTTGCAGCTGGCTTAACAAATTAAATCAAGCGCTAAGCGTTTAAAAACCACAATTATCGGTCATTTATATTATAACGTCAGCTCAGAGTTAAATCACTGTCACGTGTGCGCGAGACGGGGACGCGCCTCGGCGGCTAACGGTTTCTGAAATCGCTTCAGGTGAGTAGCTGGTTAAAAGCGCTGGTTTTTCTTTATCGTTTAATAATACAATAAACTCTCATCAAAGTGTGTTGGTCTGCTTTATCTCAATCGCAGTTTGAATACGCATAATGACGAGGTGAATTCCGCTGCCATCTTTCCCAAAAGTGTATCTATTTCCAACTAGATACGGTATAAATGTATACGTTGTGAAATGCTGACATCCAGCGGACGTAAAAGGAAACGATCACATCTCTTCAATATCGCTGTATGTCTGTCTCTTTCCAAATCTATCTATAAATCCATATTTCTTTTCTATCCCTCTCTTTCTCTGTATGTTTTTCCTCATCTTCTCTTCTCCGTCTTTTACGTCCGTCTTAACGCATCTTAACGCACCGTCTTAACGCACCTTAATGGTTGAACACTGGCCAATCAGCGGTTTTGCTTACGACAAGTGCCTTTTCATTGGCTGATTCCTCTACATGGATGATGGTACACGTGCGGAGTCTTGCGTAAGACAGGAACGGACCAATCACAGCTCTCGAAGCCCAGAGGAAGTTGTGTAGTTGCGTGTCGTGTTTTGTCGTCTTGCTCTTCTTGTGTTGTCTTCGTCGAAAAAGTAGAAACTCTGCCGTTTATTCATTTCAAGACGAATCGTTTTTGTCAAACAATGAAGCACAATGCGAACGTGCCGGCGTTTCTCACCAAGCTTTGGACTCTCGTCGAGGATTTGGACACAAACGAGTTTATTTGCTGGAGTCAGGTAAACACGAAACATCAAGGCGTAGCATTTTAGCTTAGCGCCAGTGACACAGTCGTTTGTGATATAACGAGGGTTCGATGTGATGGAGACGTGGGCGATTTCATCATTTTGTTCATGTCGTTTCATATTTGATCTGCTTATTTAACCGTATTTAATCCCACGTCCAGTTTCGTAAAACACGTAACTATGACCCTAGTGTGAAAATAATCCAATAGAAATGAAGATAATGGGGTTTGAGACTGACTTGCGTTATTACACGTAATGTAGAACGTATATTGAGTGTATATCAATAACTAATACTTGGGTCAGTTCATCCATCTCAGAGAAGCACAATTTAACAATTCATTCAGTCCCTAAAATGCATATTAGCAGCATGTGGTTTAATGGTTAAACAATGAACTAAATATTGCTTTCTTCTTTTAGGAAGGGACAAGCTTCCTGGTACTGGATGAACAAAGGTTTGCGAAAGAGATTCTCCCAAAGTTCTTCAAACACAACAACATGGCTAGTTTTGTCCGACAGCTAAACATGTGTACGTTTTTCTCGGCGTTTGCACAACCACCTCCTTTTGTCTTATTCATCTGGATGTAATCTGATGCGTTTTCTGTCTTTGTTTGTCAATCCACCCATCCAGATGGTTTTCGTAAGGTGATGCACATTGATGTGGGCCTAGTGAAGCAGGAAAAAGAGGGGCCGGTGGAATTCCAGCATCCGTATTTCAAACATGGACAAGACGACCTTCTGGAAAATATTAAGAGAAAGGTACGTTGAATATGCTTTTAGGGTTTAAATTGTTGAATATGCATTAGACCAGTGTCAGTTTGAATTTTATAGATTTTTTCATCTTTTTGATCATTATTTTTCACGTTTTTTCCAATTGCAGGTGTCAAATACACGGCCTGAAGAAAACAAAAACAGACAAGATGACCTCTCGAAGATCCTGACTGATGTTCAAAACGTCCACGAGCAGCAAGAAAATATGGATGCAAGGCTTGCCACGCTGAAAAGGTAATGAGCAATAAATCTTTACTTTTAAAAATATCAAATTCAATGTGTCATTTACACAATCCTATACGTGGGAAAACGTGAAATGTTTTTCCAATATTTTGCTGTGTATGTATCAAAATATAGGGTTAAAAAGCAGAGCGATGACAATACAAGAAATGTAAGGTCCAAATACAAATGTCATATGATATAAAAAAAAAATCTATATATATACACGTTGATACATACATACGCATGCATACATACACAAAGGGGGTATACATTTTTTTCAATCTAGATAATCCCCACTGCAATCTCAGAATTATTTGACCAGAATCCAGACACGTCTAAGTTACTCTCTAATTGTAGAAAATAGATATTATTAAAAGATGCTTTGCGCTTTTAGCCGCGTTTCCATTATAATTCTAGGCCTTTAATGCATTAGCTGACCTTTTAATAAAAGCATCGGTTCACAATTTTTTCTCTATGAAAGCTATAAGGGACGAGTACAGGTTTGTTTTGTATCATGCTATGCTGTAAAAAGTACAGTTTTCTTACTCTTGTTTTGTTAATAGCCCCCTATCATTCTACACAGTAAAAGATGCTCGGCGCTTCTCAGTGACATCACAATGTTCTGATGGTCTGAAACTACCGTTCTTTGTCTCTCCTCAGAGAAAATGAAGCGTTGTGGACGGAGCTGTCGGACCTGAGACAGAAACACGCTCAGCAGCAGCTGGTTATAAAGGAGGTACAGAATATACGGACCGAAGCCAAACACCGCGCCGTTCTCCACTCTGACTGAGTGTTTTTCATTTCAGCTGGTGCAGTTCATCTTCACTTTGGCACAGAACAACCACATGTTAAATACGAAGCGGAAAAGGTGAGTGTTCGTGGAAGCAATAAAATACACACCGGAGAAATGTTTGGGTTCAGAGCAGCATCAGTACATACGATATGTGCATTTAAATCAATAGATTTAACTTGGGGAAAAAACATTGAATTAATATTCAGTTTGATTTAATGTGATGGATTGTGTTAATCGCGAATAATAATACATAAAATATTTCCGTTCTCACTCGTTGGCAGGCCACTTGCTCTGAACATCAACGGAAAGAAGCCCAAATTCTTGCACCAGATCTCCGAGGAACCTGTGGAGCACAGTAAAGTACGTTTACGTCATACACTATAGATCCGTGGTACTCAAACCCCGGTCCACGGGTGAAATGGTACCGGGCCGCCCAAGTATTAATTCCGATGAGTGTCTAAAATATCAAACCTTTGCATGTATGTAGTAAAAAAAAAAATAAATAAATAAAAAAAAATGTTTAAAAAAAAAAAACATTTTTGTTTCGTTTTGAATTATTATTTTCGTTTGCAATTTTCACATTTTTAATGCTCACGTCTAATGTTTCTTGTGATGCCACATGCAACTAAAGAAGAAATGTTTCTGATTTTGAGAACGAAGATGCAGCTTTTTTGGTTTCTAAGCTGAGCGTTAAGTATAAATGAGGAAATTATCAAGTCTAATTTTAAAAAGGTGTCTGGCACTTTTAAAACAACATATAGATTTTCTTTTATTTGTGTTTATAAAATAAACTTAAAAAAGTACACTGCCGTCAAATGTTAATTACTTTATATTCATTTTTTGGTATACTTGTTTTTTTTTTTTTTTTTTTTTAATGCATGTTTAAAAACAAATAAAAGTCATATGCTAAATACTAAATTAAAATCTGAAACTAAGTCTGAAAAATTACCCCCTAAAAGTGATCAAACGTTGCCCGGTCCGCGATGACAAAAAGGTTGGGTACCACTGCTGTAGATGACATGTTTGTTTGTGCCTTTTCCAGTCGACTGTGAACGGACTCAATTCTGAGATTTCTGATGATGTCATCATCTGTGATGTCACTGAGGAAGATTCAGAAGTCACGGCAGGAGTTTCGTCTGATCATGGGTAAGAATTTTTAATAGGCAGCACCAAAAAATGACACTTGAGGAAGTAAGATTAAACTAAATGCTGTCGTTAATATTACAACAAACTAGTTGTAAACGAGACTACAAACCACATCCTGGTAGCTCAGCGCTAACAGCTAAAAACAGAGTCCAACGTGTCATCACAGAGAGAGAACAGTTGAAAATGAAGAACACGAGCAAGAAGTAAAAAAAAATTAAAGGAACAGACACAATCAAAACGCCTGGTCTTCTAAACGGGGAAAAAGCGATATTTTGAATTGAATTGAATTGAAAAATCCTTTATTAGTCCCACAGCGGGGAAATTTCACGTCTTTCATCCTCGCACAACGTCTGATATAAAGCTTGCTTAAAATGGCGGCTTGAGCTGCTCTGCTCCACATGTCCTGACTGGACTAGCAATGAATTCTGGGAGGTGGAGTTCCAATCGCTTGAATAATAATTTTTTATCTTTTATTCAAGGTAAACAACATCAAAGTGATATCACAAAGTGAGTCACAACTTGGGTTTGTAAATTAAGAAAAATGTGTATTTTAAAGAGAGATTTCACTTAATTTAGCTAGAAATGTAAATGAAAAGAACAATTAACATTTAATTATAAAATGTATTTTGCGCCTGAAAAATCAGGGGGGGGGTGCTTATATTCGCACATTACGGTAATCTGCGCGGTCTGGTCTGCTCTTTACACCCACTTTTTATTTCATGA
The DNA here is from genome assembly GCA_017309775.1 of Paedocypris sp. Pulau Singkep. NCBI lineage: Eukaryota > Metazoa > Chordata > Actinopteri > Cypriniformes > Paedocypris > Paedocypris sp. Pulau Singkep. The sequence continues at coordinate 3,582,455 of MU204386.1, forward strand.
ATTGTTGTTTTAATCATCATTCTGCAACAGTTAGAAATATACCACATCACTGTAATTGAATCTTTCAGGGACGACGCAGTGGGAGTCTCTTTAGGAAGCAGCCAAAACTCCAAAAATGTCTTCAACTTCAGTGAAGCCGATCCATTCGCTCCCGAGGAGTCGGTCCCCAGAGCCGCGTCTGATGGCTCCGCCTCCAGCCGACTCCTGCAGCTGGACAAGCCCTCCGGCCTCAGCTTAGAGGACCCGCTCAAGCTCATGGACTCCATCCTGAGCGAAAACGGCGTCATTTCACAGAACATCAACCTGCTCGGGAAGTGAGTCGTCCAGGATCTTTCTGCATATTCGTGTTTTTTACAATGCCGAACGTGATCAAATCTACAATGATGGTTGCAGGGTCGAGCTGATGGACTATCTGGACAGTATCGACTGCAGCCTGGAGGACTTTCAGGCCTTGCTGTATGGAAAACCCTTCAGCTTTGACCCAGATATCCTAGCGGTACGTTGGTTTGGTCCAGTAATCTCCGTCAGCCACGTGTCCATCCATCTGTCAACCTTTCAGAACCTTTGCAGTGGAAATCTCTTGTCATGAGCATTTCTGACCTGCTGGGTTTCCGGATAATCTCTTGTTGTTTTTTTTTATCCTCGGAGAGTCGAGAACTAAACCTCTACGGCTTCGTTGTAGGAATTGTTGTTTGACCAATTGAGCCAAATTGACCTGTTTTCAACGTTTTGAAATATTTTAACAATACTTAAAATTATTGTTTCACTTCAAAACTTCCTCTGTTTGGCTTATTTGGTGTAATCGTCATATAGAAAAATATAAGAACTCAGTTGACATATTTGTAACACCACGCTACATGTTTGTTACAAAGAAACTGTTCGAGTCATATTGACCCGTGTTCAGTATGTGTTCAATATGACCCAAACTAAGTTTAAAAATAAACGTTGAATCTTCTTCTACTTGTCTACATATAAACAAAAAAAGTTAAATTGACATTTTTCTAATGTTCTCTACATGTTTTTTTTTTTTTTTTACAAAGTCAATGTTCGGATTAATTTGACTCTTCAGACAACATGAAAGCTGAAAAGATTCGTTTTGGGGAACTTTTTTTGGTTTCTGACAGTTATATGCATAATACAAGGCCCCGGGTCAAACTGACCTGCGGACATTATTGATGTTCCTCTGAAACAAACATAACAGGAGGGTTGACTTCCTCTTTTTTTTTTTTTTTGCTCTACTATATTCATGCAAAAAAAGGCTTTTTTTTCTCCCAAGTTTAGAAACTCAAAAAATAAAAATTAACTTTTACTCTTTTTATTCATTGAATTATTTTTATTCATTTCATCATTTTACCTTCCCATTGTTTTAAGAGATTTTAAATGAGATGCATGGATCGGTTTTCACCGGCTACACGTTGTCGTAGAAACGGCTTTTCAACTTTAATCGAATCTGGTGGAGATTCTGAACTTGTTGTGGCACTGAAGTCAACTTTCTCGTATCCATAATACTTTTCAAATTTGACTGACTATCAGCTTTTATCAACTGTTTTGTTGTTTCCTCCTTCCTACACGGGTCAACTTTTATCTTTTACACATAGTGGACATGTCCTATATCAAAAAATGTCTGGTGGTAGAACACAGTTTTAAATATAACACCTACGGATGCTTGAAATCCTTAAATTTGTTTTCAAGGCCTTAAAAATGCTTGAATTTTAACGGAAGTGCTTAAAAATGCTTGAATTTAATTGTACTTATTTCACAACAAACACAGTGGATGTATTTAATATATAAATCCCCTAATCTGTTGCAAGCCCCTGTGAATTGATAAAATATAATAACTGTAATAACAAACTTGTTACTTAATAGTTTTTTTTGGGGGGGGGGGGTGGGGTGTGAAAATGAGAACTGCGGTACTAAAGTAAAATAATAAAAATCAATTTATAATCCACGTTTGTTCCCTCTTATTATACTGGGTATCGGTTAAAATAAACGGTATCTACAGTATTTATCTTTATTATCAAAAATATGCAGAATTACAATTATAAGAAAAATATACAATTATCACCTTTATATAAGCCGCATGGTTCAAAACCTATGAAAAAAGTAGCGGCTTATAGTCCAGAAAATACGGTAATAGTGCTGGAAAGCAAGTGCTTGAATTTTCAGAGGTGGTAGGAACCCTGTCATTTCTTCCGAATCGTCATCTACTTTTCATATTCTGTCACAGAAAACCGTCACCGGACAAGAAGACCAGCTCGATAAAGACCAACCCGAGCCTAACGACACCGGTAAGACGATCCCACTTCTGACACCAAAGTGTCATCTACTCGCCCTTCACCTCGGGCTTTCCTCACGCAGACAAGCAGCTGGTCCAGTACACCACCTGCCCCCTGCTGGCCTTTCTGGACGGCTGCAACCCCCTGTCATCCGCAGAAGCCCCGACCCAGAAGCAGGACCAACCAGAGGCAGCCGACCTTCTGGAGAGCGTCCTGGAGACCCCGAGCAGCTCTCTGATCCGCCTGGAACCCCTCACGGAGGAGGAGGCCAGTCAGGCCACGCTCTTCTATCTGTGCGACCTGCCCGCCGCCCCCCTCGACCTCTGAACCGTCCCGTCTGAACGCTTAATTTATTCCTCCGCTCTGTATCATTCCTCCGCTTCCAGATGTTTCCTACTGTACTTCCTGTCAGCCGTGTTGCCGGTTTACATGGCGGCTGTTTTGCATGTTCTTTCCAGTTTTAATATTCGATCACGTTGTCGTTCTTCACGGTCATGGAGACGTGCTGGTATTTTGAAGAGACCGTGGTGATTTCTCGTCACATGAGGTCACAAACATACAGGTTAATGTCTTTTTTTTTTTGCGTTTCGTTCATGTCGTTTTGCAATAAAAAGTCACGGTACAATAACTCACATCGTGGAAAAGTCCAAATAAAGACTTTTTGCAGTGTCATCGCTTTTGTTGTAAAATATTAAAGCTTTACACGACCAAAGAAGCATTTGATTAATATGGTGTAAGCAAACTGTGCGATTCTTGAAGAAACTTCTGACCAATCACAGCCGTGCTTGCAGATTTATTTTGGCATGGCAGCCAATCAAAAGTAGAAAAGTAAACCACTGTTCCACACATTGAAGATTAACAATAGGTCCACTAAAGGTGATGAAAGTTCATCTTGGTGGTTTCTATGGAATCAGATTATCAAACGTATATTTTTAATCAACGAACAAAAATGCTCCACTTTTGCGTTTTGTTTGTTTTTTTTTCGCTTGCCATCTTCACGTTTTTGTTTGAAACGTTTATCACTTTTTTCCGTTTGGACTTCTTCGGTCCTCACTCTGATTGGCTGGTGAGAATGTGATTGGCAGCTGCTTGACCAGGAAGTGGGAGAGGAGATTAGCGTGCGCTTAAACACACTCAAAAGCTAAGTACTTGTACGTAGTGACCAACACGACATCCCACATCACTAATTCTAGTTAGGAGTTTAAAACAAACTGAATTTTTTTTTATCATTTTCAATAATAATAACAACAATACATTTTATTTGTAAGGCTCCTATCGGGATATCTACACAGTTTCATAATACGGTATTTTGATGTGAAGAAACAAAAACATCTATTATTCTGAAGTAGTCTGCCAACACAAAAATGTAGCAATATTGTGCAAAAATAACTTTTATTTATTTTCAGTTTATTGTATGTATACTCATATTTAAAAAGTAGTGAATGACACGGTGTACACTTGCTGAACTCGCTCCACACTTCATGGTCAAGCAGCTGCCAATCACATTCTCACCAGCCAATCAGAGTAAGGACCGCAAAAAAATGAAAAAGAAAAAAAGATTCCAAACGAAAATGTGAAGATTTCAAGTGAAAAATAAACAAACATGAAAGTGAAATTCATGTTTGATATTTCTGACACTAATCTGATTCCATAGGCCGAATGTGATGTTTTAGAATCAAATAGTGTGAGAGATTGAAGTAATAAAGGAGTTGTGTGGCCTTTAATGGCGACTCAAGTACATACAGAACACTCGTATTTTTGAAACGTTTATTGAAGCCAAATATGGCAGGAATACAATACAATGGTCAAAACCAAGACACAACACTGGGAAAAGAGACGTCACTGTCGATAAACTACAGAGAAAACCAGTCATGTGACGCTGGTGGAAAATCCAAATATGGAAACTATATTTACACGCATATTCAGTGCAAAACAAAGCTCGGACATAAAATAGCATTAAAACGGAAAGCAAATGCCGAAACATGTGCAAGTTGCAAAAAGGTCAAGGGTCAAGAGCGAAAGAAGGTTCTGGTGCGAGGAAACACATCCGTCAAGCTTGTTCAATCCGTGTAAAGCTCGGGAAAACCAATGTCAGAATTAGCAATAAAAACAAAATCACGATTAGCAATGTTGCTACTCCACAAATCTCTTAAAGATACAAGTTTAAAGCACAAGGATATTACAGTGACCACCATAACTTCTTCAGCATGGAGGATGGACATTATATTTCAGGACGAGGACATTTCACGACACCAGAAGTCGGTGTTTTTTTTCTGATCGCACGTTAAACTACTGTATATAACCATGAAATCATGCACAAACCAAGAGTGTGACGAGTATTTCCACTAGTCGAAGTCTCGGTTGGTGAGGACCAGCGGAGCCACCAGCGTCCAGACGTACAGAGACAGGCAGATCCAGCTGGACGCCATCTTCACCCACACCGACGGCCAGCGGCTGGTCATCGTCTCGTAGCTGGAGTCCGGGCTGGACAGACAGAAAGAAAAGAGGAAAATGTAAACACTTTTTAGTTTTATCGGATCAATTTAGAGAAGGAAATTCATCTCGTTTATAAGGGTTTGATAAGTGGTGAAAAAATATTCTGAAAAATGTGTTTTCCTGTCTGTTCGTCCATCCATCCCTCTCTTCACCCTTCATTCCTTCTAGATTCGTCTGTCTATCTCATCAGTTTGTCTGTCCATTCATTCATCCAATCTATCAATTGATCTAACCATCCCATATATCATGTGTATAACTCAATATTTTCCATTCGTTATAATTCTAGCTCCTCTGTCTGTCTGTCTATCTGTTCGTCTTTCCGTCCGCCCATCCATATTTTTTCATCTGTCTGTCCATTCATCCAATCTATTGATCCATCCATCATGTGTATTACTATATATTTTTTCCATTTTTTTATATCTAACTATCCATCCATCCATCTTTTCTCATCTGTCTGTCTCTGTCCATTTATCCAGTCTATTGATCCAGTCTATTGATATCATGTGTATAACTATATATTTTTCCATTTTTCTATCTATCTATCTATCTATCTATCTATCTATCTATCTATCTATCTATCCATCCATCCATCCATCCATCCATCCATCCATCCATCCATCCATCCATCCATCCATCCATCCATCCATCCATCCATCCATCCATACATCCATCCACCCATCTCTTTTCGTCTGTCTGTCTGTCTGTCCTTCACATATTTATTGAAACATTTGGGGAACAAATTCCACAGATATACTAGTTAAATTTTATCTAATTCAATGTGTATATTTTCTTACATTTTAATTTTTTGTGTTCTTTTCTTTTAGTTGCACCAAACGCATTCCATTCCATTCCATTCTATTCCATTCTATCTATTGATCCATCCATCGATCCTATCCATCCTTATAACCGTATAATTTTTCCATTTTTTCCATCTTTTTATATTTTACATCTGTCTGTCCGTCCATCCATATGTCATTATCCTTCACAGAGGATTTTAGTTTCTGCAGTTATTAGCAGCCTGACAGTGTGACCTGGCTACTTGCAACAATCTCAGAATGTGGATAGAATCATCATGGCTCAAACAATTATAAAAAAAAAAAAAAAAACAAAAATCCAATAAAAAAATTTATCTAACTACAAGGAAAAGAAAGACAGATTTGCAGGCACATCGCACAAATTAGTATTTCGCAAAAAGCCTTGTCCCGCAGCGCGAGTGGACACGCACCTGTACCAGTTGGTCAGCGTCATCATGATGTAGAGAGAAGCCAGGAACAGCATGAAGTGAAAGAAGGAGTAGCTGTAGGTCACGCCGTCCTTCTCGTTGTCCACCGCCCGGTTGCTGCCGTCAGACACTTCGAAGTTGTCCGGAGCCGGACCGTCCTCGATCAGCGCAGACTCGTCACTGGTCAGCGTCAGCTTGTTCACCTGAGCGTTGCTGGAGTTGCGGATGCTGAAGAAAAAACGAAGCGGAAATGTAGGTGGATTTATTTGCTTGATTTTTTACGTCATCTACATTAATGGCAACATGGTTTTTGATGTTCACAATGTTACGATAGCCATCAGTGAAACATTCTTAAAAACTGTTTTATTCCTTAAAAAACAATAAAAAAAATGTATTTTAAAGAATTAAAAAATTAAGAATTAAAAATAAAGAATTTCCCTCAAGGATTATTAAAGTATATACCTACCTACAAACCTAAAGTCTGTTAAAATATTTTTCGATAAAAAAAAACCGTCATCTAATATCATCCAACTGATCAAATTCAATTAAAATATGCTTAATAGACAAGACCTTCCCAATCAGTGTTTTTTTCTTTTCCCATTAATAAACATAAGTGAGTGATTTATTTTATTTGTTTGATTTTTTACGCCATCTTAGCTACAAATGGCTATATTATTGTCCACATGGTTTTTGATGTTCACATTTTTTGATGGACACGAGACATCTGCCATTCTTCTCCATTTTTAGCAGAGTGTGTTTTAGTTAAGACTTTATTTATCCCTGTTTATTTATTTATCTCTCTCTGTCTCACTCTCGGAGTCTGTGAATCAAAAATGGTGTGAAACCAGACACAGAGCGGGAGAACTGCCCAAGTTCGGATCCGGTCCCGAGGACGTGCACTTATCCAGATTCCACTGTAGAATTTCAAGCATTTTCGAGGATTTCACACACCCGTAGGAACCCTGCATTTACTCCCAATATATGTCATTACTTCCCACTTTTAAAACAATCAGTACGAGAGGCTGGGATACGCTACCTGGAATACAGCACACACAACAGGAAGAGGATCAGACCCACGATGCCCTGGGCGTCCCACCACTGAACCACCCGGTCCTGCCCGGCCGGACTGGTACTGTTGACGCCGATGATGCCCAGCAGACTCGGGTTGCACTTGCGCTCTGAGCAAGCAAACACGCTTGAGTGAACTGGTTGGCGTCTGCGTTCTTAATGGCAGCTTGTGGAACCCTTACCAGGCTCGTTGGTCATGGCGGACCAGGTCAGGTACATGGTGTACAAGGTGACGATGGAGGACTGCAGGAGACCAGACCGCGGCTGGGATTCCTATAACCAAAAGGACGTTCAGGTCAAATTTTGTCATGTAAAGTGAGCGAGTTTGTCAACATGGCCACTAGAGGGCGTATTATATTAGGTGCTCTCAATTTAACCATTTGTTTAACATGATGCCAACACAAAGACGGGCAGCAGAACACAGCTATTTAATGAAAGAAATATATATTAATAGAGAGTGACGAAAGATGTAAACAAAACTATAAAATTATATATAGAGTATACACAATTTGTCAAATAGCAAATTGACAAGACAATAGGGAAAATGTGACATTCCACATTATGGTAAATTATAAAGGACATTTTTGTACATGTATTATTATTATTAATACATCAAGTGTATATCTAAATGTATTATTTACCTGTTTATAATTGTTACATGAAAGTTGTTTATTTTAGCTTTAAATGTTTTGTGCATAAAAATACTTTGTTTCATTTTGTTTTAGCTTCAATTCAAATGTAAACAAACGTGAAATATGTTTAAAATACGAAATACCAATAAAATAAATGGACAATTAACATTCCACATGAGTGAAGTTCGGCCCTTCCATTATTCCTTTCCTTTCTCAAACCCATCTTTTAAAAACCATTTAAACATGACTGTTTTCAATGCAATTAATTTGAACTATGTTGAATTATGATTACTGTATTAAATTAAACTGTCACAGACGCTTAAGTTCCAGTTCAGTTACAAAATTCACGCTCAAGTTTTCAGTTCAAAAGATTGCGTACATGTTTAAATGTTTACGATTTATTGGATTTTTTTGTGTTATGATTACACGGAATAATAATTTCTGTATTTGACCCTCCCATCTCATGTTTATTCACATACCTGGATTTTAGGCAAAACGGACAAGACTGACGCTCCGACGCACAGCAGCATGTTGATGCTTATGAAGACTTTATTCTCGGTGCAGCCGTCGGTGTGAGTGTAGTACACGTAAAACAGGACCACCGACGTCAGCGACAGAGCGTAGTTGAGGGTTGTGGCAGACAAAAGAGCTGTGAAGGCGACACAAATTATTTTAGCCATCGCGTGTGTACAATGTGACAATATGCTAATACACAGACAAAGAGCGCGGCGATTATTTGTTAACAATACTTATCACAATATACATTGAGCTTCGTTACTAGTCGAAACTCATTTCGATTAACGGCGGAGGTTAAAATGTGAAAGTGGCTTGCCATAGCTCCCTCTTTTCCTCTTTTTCCCGTGTTATGTACTACTCAGTGAAATTTTACTGAGGGACTAATAAAGGTTAAATTATTATTATTATATTATTATTAACAATACCTTTCAAAATACACTTTGTATAGTAACAGTCTAAATAAATTTATATCAGTGGCAACGTTTAAAATGTGAAAGTGGCTTGCCACAGCTTCCTCTTTTTCTGTGTCATGTACTACTCAGTGAATAATAATAATATTGACACTCATCAAGCACCGGAGCTTTGTAGAACAGAAGTCACTGAAACTTTCTGAGCTCCATGTACCATAAGGCATCACTCCCTAAGTTCATACAAAAGGCATTACCATTCAAATAAATGAAAGGTAAATTTTGTATTTTAAACATTGGAGTCCCCCTTATAGCCTGAAACCAAACCACAGTGATGCGAAACAAACTAGTTCCACCACAAGCGGGAAACACCACATGCACATTTCATCTTCTTAAAACGAGGTGTTCAGAGCACAACGATGCTATGGATGAATTGGATTAAAACGTCAAATATTAGCATCGGCACAATAAATTATATTGAGAAAGAGAGAAAGAAAAAATAGAATTTAATTATTGTTTGACTTTATTACAACCCTTTTGATTTTTTTCTAAAGATATTTTACTATACAATAATAGTATAATACTAATTATTTTATTACAATATTAATTACATATCAAAATATTAATTATAACAATCATATAAATCATATTGCATTCTGATTATGCTAATTTGGCAACTATCCGTTTTCTACCACAGTTGATCAATAGGACAGTGTTGTTTTTTTTTATTTATTGTCTTTCTTCGCCATAAGCAAAAAAATAGGGGAATTCGCTGGGCCCACAAAGCCATGGCGAGTTCTCCGTTGTTCTCCGTTATCGTTTGCGTGACTTTCCTGAGTCTCGGAGGATCACGCCGGTCATTCGCCTGCGTACCTGCATACCAGCAGCGGGAATTTCCTTCCTCCATCTTCTCCACCCAGGACTCGTTCCAGGAGTGAGCAAAGTCGATCAAAAGCACCAGCTGGATGAGGATGAAGCAGAAGGCTCCGGCCATGCCTATGTAAAACCAGACTGGAAGAGAAGCGAACGGAGGACTCTTATTATACAAAACGGTAAATTAAAAATGAGATTCCGGTCGTAATTACCGGTCGTAAATGAGCCTTCTGGAATGAAAAAAGCCCCGACGGTGATGGCGGTGGCCGCAGCAAACTTGAAGAACCAAAACCTGGAGAAGAGATAAAAACAAGATCGGAATGAGAAACTGTGTTGAGTTTGGGGATAAACTTGGATTTGAACTTGTTCTCTACCCGTTGTGCACAAAAGCTCTTGGGTCTTGACTGCTTTTGACCTTCACCATGATGAGGGAGAAGAGGAGGAAGAACATGGCCATGCCAAAGCAGACGCGATACACCGCTTTATACCCCACCAGCACGTCACAGTTCACGTGACCTTCGACCCCGGGCAGGAACGAACCCATTCCCTCCTCACAAAAGCCTGGAATCTGTAGTGACGCACAAAACGCAGATGGAATGAGCAAAGCACATTTCTGAACAATGGAAAACTCTTCCAGCTGGTCCGGAAATGAGGGTCTTTTATTCTTCGTGCATTAGGCTTTTGGTAAAATGACCTTTTTCAGATGCCCCTCCATGCCAGGCATGAGCATGATGCAGGCGATGCCCACTCCCAGCATCAGGAAGAAGGCATAGATCAGCCGCGTGACAGTGGAGTTGTTTCCCCTCGGGCAGCAGGAGCACAGCAAACACGGAGCACTGCCACAAAGGCAGGGGATCTGACAAAAACAAATATTTAAAATAAAAATATTAACAACACATTTATGATAACAATTTTAATAACAAATGATGTTAAAAAACTGTAGAAATTATATATATATATATATATATATATATATATATATATATATATATATTTAATTTATAAAATAAAAATGTGAAAAAAATCTGAAAAATATGTGACATTCCGCAAACTCAGATGAACAATTAGATATGGCTTAAGAGTAGCAGTCTTTGACGTTAAGCTTTATTTTTTATTGAGTTTATTTTACCTCACTAAGGGGACATTTTTGAGTTTTAAACTAATGAAGAAGCTTTTTTTGCTTTCCTTTGATATGTTTTCTGTATGAAAATGTTTCCCTTTTATTTGCTTCAATTAACCATCAAAAATAAAAACAATAATAAGACAAATAAATGAACAATTATTATTTCACAGGATTGAAGTTCAGCTCTCCACTATATTCATTTTTTTCATGTGGACAAAATAAAAACCCACCTTTCCAACAACAAAATATTTAAAAATGACCGTAATCAATAGAAGTATGTTGATCACTGTATTAACTTAAACTATTTAAATAGACATAAGCCTTTATTAAACACTAGAAATGAGCGTGATTTATAGGATTAAAAAAAATCATAATTTAAATAACGTAAATGTAAGTAAGCTTTATTTATATAGCACTTTTCACAGATAAAATCACAAAGTGCTTTACAAATTGCAACCACAGATAAAAAAAAATAAAAGATAACAAAAACCAATAAGATAAAAGCTAACAGCTAAAAGCTACAGCAAGAATAAAAAAAATCATAAAAAAGGCAAAACCTAAAACTGTCAACTAAACGCCTGTTTAAATAAACTTGTTTTCAGCTGCTTTTTAAAACCATCAACAGAATAATGTCATAATGATTTCACAACGATGACATATGATTAAGTTTCAGTTCAGATTGAACATGTTTAATTGTGTAGGGTTTATTTGACAGTGCTATTGACGGACTATTGATGGACAAAACAAATCCGTGAATAATATGCGAATAATGTAAGACTATTGCGTGTCGTAATAAACACTTGTTTATAACACACTGACATATAATCGGTGTTTGATGTCGCAACACTCGACATCAAAACAAAACTCGTGACGTTCTCTGAAAATCAGGTCATCTATTAAAAATTATTTTCATATTTGGAAGTCCGGATAATTAAATACACTAATTGTTTGTATACATCTATAACACGTATATATAATATTGTCGCATCGAGGCGGAAAAAAACAACAGCGCTTCGATGTCACAAGGGCGTCAGATAAATAATCCAAATATATACAAAATAAACAAATAACATTCCCAACCGAAAACAAAAGAGCAATGAATATGCTAGCACTGTCACTTCTGGTTATTATTTAGTTATTTATGTAAGATTTATTCCTAGTTTATTGTGTCGAAATAGGCCAAGTCACCGTCTCGAAAACAGATGCGCGGCGTAAAACCAGATGAAGACTAAACAACAGGACATATTGCGAACAACCAACGTCACTCTTAAGTTGTCATCTCGCAAGAGAAAATCTGCAAAATCTTACCCAACTGGCCATAGAACAAAGGCCAAGAACGGCGCCCATGTTTAACGAAGATGCGCAACGTCTAAAGTCAGACTCGAAAATGGACGCGATGTGTTTACAGCACAGATTCTCTGCGCGTGAAGCCGGAACGCATGACAACAAGCTCACGACAACCTTTCAAAATAAAAGTCACCGGCTTGTCGTTTTACTGACGCTGTAATCCTGCTCTGGCTTGTTTACGCTATTTTATGGCGCAATGTTTCTATGTGATAAGAATTTTTTTTATATGAAAACAAAAATGCGTATTGATTTACTTAGATTTCTGATTACATATATGTAGGCTACAAAATATGAATAATAATCGTGGACTGTTAAAAGTCTCTCTCTCTCTCACACACACACGCACGCACGCACGCACGCACGCACGCACGCACGCACGCACGCACACACACACACACACACACACACACACACACACACACACTATGACAGAAAAGGTAATGGGTGTTTAGACATCCGTGTCGCTTCATAATTAAACGCTGCCTTGAAGCCACGTAGGGTCATTTTATTTTTGGAACTGATCACAGGGATGAAGTCACCGTCTAATCCTGAGCCATTCCTGCTTATCCTTGCAGTCAGTGTTACCTAAGGATGAGGGATTGTGATTGTGTAAAGTGTTTAAGTAAGCTGTAACTGCAGAATACAATCCGACCCACTAGTTTACAGATTAGCTCGTTTTGGCAGGTTACTGAAATAACATCACACAGTATAAATCCAGTTGGTGTTGAACCGCTTTTCTATTTCTGGGTCATGGGGACCAAACTCTTGCTCTGAAGAACTTTTGTAAAAGCACACGCTAGATTGACAACCAATCACAGAGCAGGACACACTCTCTCACTCACTCACTCACTCACTCACTCACTCACACCTATAAGCATTTTTCTCCCAAACTCTAATTCCCAAAGCAAATCTAAACCTAGAGGAAACAAACGCAAAACGAACGAGAATATGCAAACTCCACATTAAAAAAACGGCTATTAAGTAATATCTATTAATCTGTCTATATAATAGTAATATATAAAAGCAACATGTTAAAACGCTAATTTAAAAATCCAAAAATTGAAAATTGTTTCCGTCAAGAAGACATAAGATTGGCTCCGCGCGCTCTCGCGTGGACTGAGAAGCGCGCTGTGTCGTCGTGCACGCGCTTTCTGGACGGCGTCAGTGAGGAGAAGAATCACGACGAGGATGGTCGTATTACGCGGAGTTCCCTTCACGGACACCCTCTCTCGGCACTGACAGCCTTCTCCCGGTTAACTCTGACATAAAGGGTTGCTTCGTTTTCGGGGTGAGTAGCAAGCTTTGCCCGAGAACTGTCTTTATTGCAGAAAGTGGCGATAAGACAGTTTCAGCTTTGAAGTTCCCCGTGCGCGCTCCCGTGCCCAGATGCTCACTGGCGCACAGCATCTGTTCGCGCGCATCTTAATGTCGAATATTAACAGGATAAGGAAACTATCCAGCCACGTGTTTGCAACGACAGATTTAGCGAGGCAGCCTCGAACTGTTGTGTGGAAAATCCATTGTTCCGATTCGTGTGTGTCGGTGAATCTGCACCAGTCATGCAGCAATGCCCTTCACGTGTGGCACATGCTGAAAACTGACTGGCTTCTTGCCTTTCAAATGCATTATTTAGGCTGTTTTTGGTCAAATGTGTTTTATGGATGAAAATGTTTTTTTTTCCTGATGCACAATGTGTCGTCCAGAATTCCTTATTTCAGATTCTCTGTTGTGCTGGGCCTTTATAGTCAACCAGTTTTTCGTTCTGTCTGTCTCTATCTGTCTGTCTGACTCTCGTTCTTTCTATTACAGTCTGTCTGTGTGTCTGTCTCTCTCATTGTCAGTCTGTATGCATGTATCTCTCATTCTCTCTGTCTTTCTTTTTGTCTATGTATGTCTCTCATTCTCTGTCTGTCCGTCTGTCTCTCATTCTCTCGCTGTCTCATTCTCACTCATGTGTCGTTCTGTCTATCTCTCTGTTCCTCTCTCTCTCTGTGTTTTTCTGTCTGTCTCCCTCTTTCGTTCTGTTTATTTATGTGTGTGCGTCTCTCTTTCTCTCTCTCTCAATCTCACTGTCTTTCTGTCTGTCTCTTGTTCTGTCTGTCTGACTGTTTTCCCTTTGTGCTTGTCTGTCTCTCTCTGCCCATCTTTCTCTTTCATTCTCTCTGTCTGTCTGTTTCTCATTCTCTCTTTGTCTATCTATCTGTCTTATTCTTTCTGTCTGTCTGTTTTCTCTCTGTGCTTGTCTGTCTGTCTCTCTCTGCCCATCTTTCTCTCTGATTCTCTCTGTCTGTCTGACCCTCTCTTTACTCTATGTCTGCCTGTCTGTCTGTTTCTTTCTTTCTCTCTCAGTCTGTCTGTCCCTTTCTCTTTCGGTCCGTCTTTATGTCTCTTTCATGCTCTCTGTCTCTGTCTCTCTCTCTCTCTCTCTCTCTCTCTCTCTCTCTCTCTCTCTCTCTCTCTCTCTCTTTCTGCTTTTTTATCTCTATTTGCTGTCTGTCATTTTTATTCTCTGTCTGTCTGTCTGTCTCTCTTTCTACCCCTCTCTTCTTCTATCTCTCTACCCCACCCTCTCTCTTTATCTGCCAGTCTGTCTGTCCACCCATCCTCCAATCTATCCATCCATTTGTCCATCTACCTAGAGAAAGGAAAACGGGAGTATTCACTTTGTGATGATGTAGTTAGTTGTGTTATGTGCTAAGTTAAAGTTGCCTAGGAGACACAGCAGCTCCATTATCTTCACATCTAGTGGCATTCGCTCAAATGGGCACCTTGTCCTTTCCACTCAGCGGCTCTTATTTGCATACGGCTATCAGGGCCATTTGTCCGTCATCGCACTTCTATTGTTGGATTTTTGTGCCGGTATTAAAAGCTTGTCATGTTGCTGCCGTGTAATACCAGACGACTCTCCGTCAAAGCTGAACCGCACGCGAGAATCCCGCCTTTGACTTCTGAAGCCCATGATCTGGTTGTTTAATTATCAGCAGGCGGATTGATCTGGATAATGATTGGAGGAAGAGTGGCCGGCGTTTTCCAAGGGTCAACCTCTGACAGATTCCTGATGGCTCCGGGCAGTTGTGTTACGCGGGGAAAAAAAAAGAGAGGACGGAAAACAGATGGACGTTTCAATGTGGAGCATCGTGATGAATTGCTGCAGCCGGATCTGCCCTTCGGATTCCGTCAGTCTCCAGCTCAAAATGGACCTTAGTGGTGGAGTTCTGCCCGTGTGATGGCGCGGTGGCAGTAAAGAGCGTCTCCCGCCGAGGGCCGCCCATGGTGGATCTATTTTTAATTGGCCTTGTTGATGATAACAAACTTTGCAGCAGTGTCTGCTCGCTTGTGCAGTTAATTGCGCTCGTGGGACTAGACAGTATCGTTTGGCACAGATTATTTTCTCCGTCACTGTTGTGCGCTCTCCTGTTCCGACAATTAGGATGGAAAGCCAGCAGTGCCCACATTTGCTTTCGTTTGTGATTTGTTTGGTTCTAGGGCTGGGCCATATTGTGAAAATAATAATAATAATGTGAGTATTTGTAAGGCGCTATTCACAGTTTTAACTGTCTCAAAGCGCAAAATTCATGTCACGATATTTTCTAGTGTCCAGACGATATCGATAGTATATCACGGTGTTTGGGGGTGGACATTATATTTTAGTAGACCTTAATTACATTATTTGTACACAAAATCTGTATTGTAACTTTATTTTAAAGAAATTAGATGCAGGGAGTAACCTGGATAAGCATCTGTCATTTTTAATTCATTTCTTTAATACTACTTTTAAAACTAGTAGCTTTTTTATTAGTAGTAGCTGGTTTATTCAAAATATGAGAGAGACAGAGAGATAGAGAGATAGAGAGAGAGTTAGAGAGAGACAGAGACAGAAAGAGAGAGAGAGACAGAGAGAGAGAGAAAGACAGAAAGAGAGAGAGAGAGAGACAGAAAGAGAGAGAGACAGAGACAGAAAGAGAGAGAGAGATAATAGACGAAAAACAGCAGTTTGTCGCCGTAATGGGTGGAGTCAGAGTGAAAGCAATGATTTCCATCACAAAGTGATATAAAACATGACGTGTAATGACCAATCACAAAAGAGACAGAAAACAACCGTTGGTCACTGTAATGGGCGGAGTCAGAGTAATGGAACGACATCAGGAGACATTCTGTTGCCCCTCGATTATATATATATATATATGTCCAGCAATTTATATGCGTATAACTACTGTCACAATACTAAGGACCAATCACAAAACAGTTGGAATTGGAAATCCCAGTTCTTCAGAGTTCGTCAGAGTCAGAGGGAATGGAATGAATCAAGTCACAATTAATATATAACTATTGTTAAAATATAAGTGTGCTAATGCTAAATACTTTGGTCTTTGAATTCCCCAATGGAGATTTGAAGTTGATACGAGTTTTTAAACTTTCATTTAACTTTAGTTAATAAATAATGAAATAATAAAAAAATCTGACCTGAAGTGGGGATGAGGGTTACCGGTCTAGATTTTTATGCAGACGAATCTAGCGTTTCGTTTGATTTCTGTTGCTTCTCTTTTAATTGCCATATCTTCGCAGATATAAAAGGAGACGCTTTCTGTGACCTACATGAAAAGTGTTTTTCTTCCAGTGCGTTTGATTTGAGCTGCAGATTTGTCACAGGAGGATTGTTAAACAACGGATTTGAGAGTAGCACTGCCTAGATCCAAACGCAGCCCGTGTCTTATCTCAAACGCCAAATTATTTCCAGCTTGTAGTAGTAAAAATGTGAAAAGATGAAACTGATTTAAGCTGACGTATATGCAACAGATCAAGTTTGGCTTTGAAGAACTGCAGCTTATTCTTCTCTCTCTGTCTCTCTCTCTCTCTCTGTCTCTCTCTCACTCTATTGTTCAAGTTCATTGTTCATTTTATTTTCTCTCCCTTTAAATCTCTTTTTTATAGTTTTTTTTCTCTTGCCTTTTGTTTATTCACTCTTTATCTCTCTCTCTCTCTCTCTCTCTCTCTCTCTCTCTCTCTCTCTCTCACTCACTAACTCTCTATGGTATTTTACTCTTTTTCTCTCTCTCTCTCTCTCTCTCTCTCTCTCTCTCTCTCTCTCTCTCACACACTCGCAAACACACACACACACACACACACACACACACACAGACTGTCTTTCTCTCTCTCTCTTCCTCTCTATCTCTCCTTCTCACTTTTCCTTCCTTTCTTTGGTTTACCTCACTCTTCCCTCTCTCAGCTAATTGCCGGCTCGCTCTCTCTTTCTCTCTCTCCCCACCCACATTTTCTCTCTCTCTTTCTTTGAATCCCTTTCTCTTTCCCTTCCCTGACTCTCTTTCTCTCTCGCCACCACTCACATTCTCTCTCTCTCTCTCTCTCATCTCTCTCTCTCTTTCTAAATCCCTTTTTCTTTCCCTTCTCATCCTTTCTTTCTCTCTCTCGCCCCCACTCAAATTCTCTCTCTCTCTCTCGTTCTGTTTCCCCTCTCGCGCTTCAACAGCTGATATTCATTCTGTTTCAGCTTCCCTTCTAGTATCATCAAGGCGCTAGTGAAAGCCGTGACAGCTTCTGTTCTTGTGTTTCATTGGCTTTGCTCCCAAGAGGCTCTTCATTCACTGCAACAATTGGCCGCCGCATCGGATGGAAAGTATCTGAAACAATTAAACAGCTTCTTTTAGGGAACATGATTTATTTAATAAATCGAAATTATGTTAATCATCCACTTCCAAGCAAAAACAAAAAATGCCCGTCTACTTGAATAGTGTCAGACATTAGTTTGCATGTTCTCCCCATAAGTGTGTTTCCACCTACAGCCAAAAGCATGAAGGAGAAATGGGAACAGTTGAGGGAGAGTGTGTGTGTGTGTCTGCGTTCCGCTCTGTGATTGGTCAGCTACTAAAGAATAGTGCAAGCCCCGCCTTCAGTCCCAGAGTTGCCTTGATTGGCTCCTTGTGAAAAAGAAACATTTAATTTGACTTTGCTACATCGCTGCTACATTGACTCCTTGTTGCTACATAAAAGATAACATTTTAAAATTATCTACAGAAATAAGATAAGAAATAACTAAAAATGATAAGATTAGCATTTTTTAATAAAAATAGTTAAATTGGTTTTAAAAGCAAATGAATTAATACATTATAGCTCTACGTAGTTTCTTCTTCCAGTGAGAAGTTCCAGACCACACAGGCGTCTTGCGATAAGATCTAATCCTGGTTTTGATTGCAGCAAAATGTGTGTGAGGTCCAACACGACGAGGTTCTAAAGGGCCAGCGGTTCCATGGTGACGTCTTATCTTCAACCCCCAGATTTCAACCTCAGCCATAAAATGAAACTACAAAACACTGCGACCAAGATATCGCCACGAATCCGACAGGTCTCGATTTGACGTCTTGGAACACCGAGCCAATTATTTCATTGACCCTTGAGCTGCATGTTCCATAAATAAAAGCGATTATTCCATGTTAGGAAGCTTTACTTGTCACAAATCTAGTGTGTTTGCACAGGCTAAATCATGCGTGACAAGAGAATATGAAGACGTGTTCGCGAGAAGCTCTCTATCGATCTAACACAGAATCCCTTGCTGTTGTGAATTATTTATGAACGCGCCGGATTCATGCATCGCACATTAAATCAGCCGCAAATATACGGTAGAACGTAGGTGTTCTGGGAGATGCCGTGAAATCAAGGCCGCCGAAAATAAAGAGCTGCATTGTTATTAAACAGTAAATAAATACTATTTAGACTAAAACTTATTAGAGAAAATGCAATTTAGACATAAATTCAGTTCGAGATAAAATGTCCAGTAAATCTGTATTATTTAAATGGAGTAAAAAAAAAATGAAAAAGTGGAAATATATGTAAAAAATATATATATGCAACTCACTCAAGTTGAGAATACAAATTTAGCAGTGAACGCACGGTTTGGGAAAAAATTGTTAAAGCTTTTAAAAGCCTAGAAATAAGACGTTTTACTGTGACTGCAGCTAAAAAAAAACACAAACAAAAGTAAATAAAAAATATTACAGGTAGTAGACATTGTTATATACATCAATTGTCGAATAACGTATTGCACAACTTAATTAAAAAGAAAAGTACAACTTGGAGGAAAAGATATGTTGTCATGAACCATAATTTTCCACGTTTTCTTCCCCCTATATTTAATTTCAACAAACCTGGAATTAAATAGAAAATGAAGCAGGAAAACATGAAAGTAAAGCAGGCGTGTGTGTGTGTGTGTGTGTGTGTGTGTGTGTGTACATGAGCTCTGCTTTCCCACATTACCAAATTTGACATATGTGGCGTAATTGTTTCCGTTCCTTTATGGCTGTAGTTTGAAGATAGAAACCCAAGGTTGTGTGAGCAGCGTTTCCTTCTGGACCTTTCTATTGATCCGCTTCAATTTGCTTTTACTCTCTCCTTTTATTCCTCCTTTTCTGTCCGTCATGAATAAACACTGGTGTTGGGTAGTAGCTTTAAAAACCGGCACAATCCAAAGTGGATCTCGCAAGCTTTTAAGCCGACGTGAGTTTCATGCTTCAATGTTTCCTTAGACGTTTTATAAGCATATGAGTTATTGATTGGCTGTTTGAAGTATTTTTTAAAAGATGCTTAATGTATTTGGTTAGAAAAAATTGATTTTTTTTGTCCGTGGTGGTGCGACTGCTCATTTGGTTTTAGCCATTGCAAATAAGTTGTTATATATATATATTTTTTATTATAATTTAGATCTTAAATATATGGAATAGCAAGTTAGTAAAATGTAATAAATGATACTAAGATAGCAAATTTAGTTGTTTATTCAGTACAAATTGTCTGGGAGTTAGTTAAACCAAAGTCAAAAAAGTTTCTCAAATACTCAAAAATAGCCCTCACTTTTTATGTGTTAATATTCATGTTATTAACATTTACATTTACTCATATGATTATAATATAGAATTAACAACATATATTTTCTAAACAAATATTTGATCAGGTACAGCTCTGTGATTGGCCAGAAATCCACGGGCTGTGTCCCGCCTTAATTATATTAATGTGATTTATAATTAGCATACAATATTTTCTAAACAAATATTTGATCAGGTCCAGCTCTGTGATTGGCCAGTAATCTAGGGTGTGTGTCCCGCCTTAATTATGTAATCATAATATATTATTAACATAATCTATTTTTAAACAAATATTTGATCAGGTCCAGCTCTGTAATTGGTCACCAATCCAGGGGGTGTGTCGCGTCTTAATTTTATTTTTATAATATATAATTAACATAATATATTTTTAAACACATTTTTGATCAGGTCCAGCTCTGTGATTGGCCTGTAATCTAGGGTGTGTGTCCTGCCTTAATTATGTAATCATAGTATATTGTTATTACAATATATTTAAAAAAAAATATTTGATCAGGTCCAGCTCTGTGATTGGCCAGCAATCCACGAGGTGTGTCCCGCCTTAATTATATATCTATTATATGTAATTAACAAAATACAGTATATTTTCTAAACAAATATTTGATCAGGTCCAGCTCTGTGATTAGCCAGCAATCCAGGGGGCGTGTCCTGCCGTCACATCCAGAGTTGCTGTGATTGGCTCCAGCTCCCTGCGACCCAGAAATGGAGCATGGCGTGGTGTGCAGACGCGTGGCTGTTTGAGAAGGCAGACGGTCAGATGAACCCGGCTCTGCCTGTCAAGCGTGCGGTGAAGAATCCCGTGTAATCTGCGCTTTGTTCCTCCAGCCCACATGTATGGACTTTGCCCTCCAGCCGTTGGCAACTGCTATAAATAGTCGGAGATTAAAATGTTGTCCGGCTAACCTACTGTTCATCTTGAATTTACTTCTGCCTAATGTACGTCTCTGATCCTGAGCAGATGATTTAATGTGACTTGGCTGGTGTTATTTCGGGATGCAGCAGCTTTGGTAACTATGGCGGTGATGCAGATGTAATTGGCTTGGTTCCCGAGAAGCAGATGTGCCAGGAAAGGTGTTGGATCGTTTGATTGAGTGGCCACTTTAATTCGGTCTATTAGACGTGGGAAATTGAATAATTTGGTCTTATATAAATGGTTCCTGCTCTGTGATTGGTCGAGGCACCGAGTTGCAGTGATTGGCTCCTGCTCCCCGTGACCCAGAAATGGTTAAGCGGATTGTTGGATGGATTGAAATATTCGCAATCGCGTTGTTCATTGTCGACATGAAAATCACAATGAGATTTTTTTGTTCCTTTCATCACATTTTACATTTGCAATTGTTTTATCACTTTTAAATGTAATGCTTTTAAATAATTACTAATCTTTAAACATTTAAACGCACAGATTAGG
>MU204386.1:3608711-3611689 GCA_017309775.1 Paedocypris sp. Pulau Singkep
GGTTCCGAAAATGGACTGCTATAAGTGGTTCTGAAAAAAACAACTTTAAAGGCATCAGAATCGTCAACTTACACTGAGAGCATGTTGATTTTATTATTAATGCTTTGACCTTTACACACCTGATTTAAATAGAGAAAGAAAAAAGAAGAATTGCGTGTGTCCTTCACATCGCTCTTATTTGTGAGTATATCGGTGCCCCAGTATGTTCTGCACGTCATTTGAAAAATATCGTATTTATTATCCACCAAACAAAGACAATTCGAGACAGAAGAAGAGATCTCACAGAAACACACGTGTACAGACACGGACACCTCGTCAATAGAGATATTATCATTCACCATCATCATCACCATCATCATCGTCGTTGAAAATGTCATTATTGTCATTATCATAATTACTATCATCATTTTCATCACTGGCACTATTATTACAATCATCATCATTCTCAATATTGCCATTGTCATTATTATCATCATTGTCGATGTTATCATCACCATCATCATCATTCTCAGTATTGTCATTATAATCTTCAATATTATCGATATTGTTAATATTAAGTGTTTTATTTTTTCATGGAGCTATGATTTTGGATGTTTTTGATGAGAGAGAGAAACAGACAGAGCAATAGACAGAGAGAGAGAGAGAGAGAGAGAGAGAGAGAGAGAGAGAGAGAGAGAGAGAGAGAGCGACATAGCTAGAGAGAGAGAGAGAGAGAGAGACAGACAGAGAATTGGAGAAAGAGAGTTAGATAAATAGAGATAGAGTGAGAGTGAGAGAGAGAGAGAGTGAGAGATGCTTGCATAAGCAGCTATTTATGAAGCTGTTTAGCATTTGAAACCAATTTCCAATTCCAATACTTTTTTTTTATGAATACCCTGAGAATATACGAACATGCATATGCATATATTTATACCTTTCTATTTAAGCGCTCAGCTTGTCAGTGTGTTATTTTAGAGCTAGTTGTAGGTTAGTGCCAGGATTAGCAGCGGATTAAACGTGTTTGTTGTGACATGTAAAAGTAATGGCTGCTTATATTTAGCTGGTAGAGTAAGTCGTGTGTCGTGTGTGTGTGTGTGTGTGTGTGTGTGTTGAGCGGAAGTGCAGCATTATAATGTGTTTTAGAGAGACGAGAGCGCGGGGGCGTGTCCACCAGCGTGAGGGGCGTGTGCGGGGGGAAGGACTCAGGTGCACGGCCTTTTCTTCTGCGCTGGTGCCGTGACCCGGAGTGTTTGCAGTGATGCTGATGCTGAGGAGGCGGAGTGACGCCACTGATGGAGATCAAACGTTACGACGTTTACATTTAGATTTTACAGTTACGTTACAGTTACATCAGCAATGACGATAATTACTATTTATCAACATCATTGTTGTTGATGCATCGTCAACACTGATATTACTAGTATTATCATCATTATTATTGTTATGATTATTCTTATCATTGTTATATAATATAATATTATAATAATATACTACAACAATAATATTCTTATTATTATTATTGTTATTGTTGTTATTTCAAAAAATTTCATAGTAATTTATATTACCATCATATATCACAATCATCCTCATAGTGTCATTCTAATCATTGTCAACAGTAATTTTTGAATCATTTTCATATTTGATTTCATCTATCAAATATCTATCTATCTATCTATCTATCTAGATCTATCTAGTCTGTTTTTTGTGCCTTTTACATTTCAACCCTTCACCAGGGTTGGAATCTATCTATCTATCTATCTGTCTGTCTGTCTGTCTGTCTGTCTATCTATCTATCTATCTATCTAGATCTATCTAGTCTGTTTTTTGTGCCTTTTACATTTCAACCCTTCACCAGGGTTGGAATCTATCTATCTATCTATCTGTCTGTCTGTCTGTCTGTCTGTCTGTCTGTCTGTCTGTCTGTCTGTCTGTCTATCTATCTATCTATCTATCTATCTATCTATCTTATCTATCTTATCTATCTTATCTATCTATCTATTTTTGTGCCTTTTACATTTCAACCCTTCACCAGACAAATCTATTTCTTCATGTGGTGTTAAATGTTTGCCTAATCACGACACTATTTATTTAATCTTGCGTGATCTTTATTTATCTCACTTCAGTGTAAACGGTGGCGGTTCATCTGGCGTGTGCGGTTTGTGACGATGCGTCTCTGCCATCAGAGCAGATGAAACGTTTCTGAAAATCTGATGTGGCACGCTTCATCCCGAGAGTGTGTGTGTGTGTGTGTGTGTGTGTGTGTGTGTGTGAAGTGACTAGCCTCATACGAGTGTGTTCTGCGTGGCTCACAGATGGGTCAGATGGAGCTGATGGACGCGGGCTTTATTTCTCTTGGCAGTGAGCAGGGCGTCTGGGTTCTGAGCGGGCACCAGTGCCATCACGGCCCAGTTTGTGCTCTGGGCAGCACGAGACGTGACTGAAGGAGAAGTGAAGATCAGATGACCAACCTGTTTTTGAATCTTCTTCACCCTCTCTCTGCCAGTGCGCGCACACACACACACACACACACACACACACACACACACACACACACACTCTCTCTCTCTCTCTCTCTCTCTCTCTCTCACACACACACACACACACACACTCTCTCTCTCTCTATATATATATTTTTTCTAGCAATGTTTCTCTCTCTCTCTCTCTCACACACACACAGACTCCATCTCTCTCTCTCTTTACTTTTTTCACCAATGTTTATCTTTTCCCTCTACACTCTCCACACACACACACACACACACACACACACACACACACTCTCTCTCTCTCTCTCTCTCTCTCTTCTCTTTTTATGTTTGTTCTTTTCTCTCTCTCCCTCACAGACACACACACACTCTCTCTCTCTCTCCCCCTCTCTCTGTCTCTACTCTTTTTATCAATATTTTTTTTTCCTCTCTCTCTCTCCCTCACACACACTCACACGCACTAACACACACACACACACACACACACACACACACACACACACACCCACACACTCA
>MU204386.1:3617882-3629327 GCA_017309775.1 Paedocypris sp. Pulau Singkep
AAAAAAAAATGTTAATATTGCAAGAAAGAGATTGTAAAGGAAAAATAAAAAAAACCAAATGAAATTAGGTTTGCAAGAGGAAAAAAAACAAACAAACAAAAATGTGAAGATTGCAAGGGAAAAATAAAAAACCAAATCAAAATGTGAAGATTACAAGCTAGACAAAAAAAATGGTTCAGGGGGGTTGTATACTTTACAAATATTCATCTTATATATTCTACATAACTGAATTATGTTCTCCCTCTAAACATGAATGAGTCTTTGTAAATCCTTTAAATTTATGCGAATGTTAAACTAACAAGAGTCAGTCATGTTAAGAACACCTAAAATAGTTGTGTTTAGTGTGGAAGCTCCGCCCTCTCGTTTCAAAATCCGGAGGGAAAGTTACTGCAGCCGTCCGTCCTGTAATTAGTGATGGAAACAAAACAGCAGTAACAAATGAAGAAAAAGCTGAAATGTTAGTGAACACGTTTGTAAATATACACAGCTCAAACAATTTATCAGAAGAAGGAAAGAGGGGCAGAAAAGAAACAAAATCTGAAAATATTGAGGCATTCCAAGCAATGGACAGCAATAGTGAAGAAGAGAACACGGTGTTTAATATAGGAGAATTAGATAGAGCCATAGCAAAAACGAAAAAGGCTGCACCAGGGAAAGATGAGATAGGGTACATAATGATGAGGAATATGAGTGAGGAGGGAAAGGGAAAATATTGAAGCTGTATAATAAAGTATGGGAAGAAGGGAAAGTACCAAGAAGCTGGAAAGAAGCAGTCATAATACCAATAAGAAAACCTGGGAAAGATCCAACTTGTCCGACAAACTACAGACCCATAGCCTTGACATCTCATTTGTGCAAAATAATGGAGAGAATGGTAAATGAAAGATTGATGTATGTTTTGGAAAAACAAAAAAGGATGAATGCTTGCCAAAGTGGGTTCCGAAAAGGAAGGGGAACTATGGATGCGGTGTTGTGTCTTGAGGATGAAGTCAGACGGGCACAGGTCAATAAAGAGGCAGTGGTGGCAGTGTTTTTTGATGTGGAAAAGGCATATGATATGATGTGGAGGGAAGGGTTGATAATTAAATTATACAGAATGGGAATTAAAGGAAGAATGCTAAATTGGATAAGGGATTTTTTGAAAGAGAGAACAATAGAGGTAAAGATTGGAAAGGCGTGGTCAAATAAGCAGGAAGCAGAGAACGGAACACCTCAGGGGAGCGTTATAAGTCCCACATTATTCTCAATAATGATAAATGACATCTATGAAAATGTAGAGCCGGAAATGGGAAGATCACTCTTTGCAGACGATGGAGCAATTTGGAAGAGAGGAAGAAATATAAAGCACATAATCAGGAAAGTACAGGATAGTATCCTGCAGGTTGAAAAGTGGGGGAGAAAATGGGGTTTTAAATTCTCTGTGGAAAAAACAAAAGTAATGCTATTTACGCAAAAGAAAAACAGAGAAGAACTAAGACTAAAGATGTATGGCAGGAATTTGGAAGAAGTTAAAACATTTTGCTTTTTAGGGGTGAATTTTGAAACGAGAATGACGTGGAGAGAGCATGTAAAAAAGATGGAGGAGAAATGTAAAAAAGTGATAAATCTAATGAGATGCCTAACAGGGACAGATTGGGGAGCGGACTATCAATCATTGAAATATATTTATACAAATTTAATAAGAACTCGATTAGATTATGGAAGCATAGCATATGGATCAGCAGCCAAGTCAGTACTAGAAAGACTGGACACAATACAGACAAAAGCGCTAAGAATTTGCATAGGTGCAGTCAGAACATCACCGGTGTGTGCAATACAGGTGGAAGCTGGGGAAATGCCACTAGGATTAAGACGAAAACAGCTGAGGGTAAATTATTGGGTAAATTTAAAGGGACACGGTGAGGACCATCCAACAAAGGGCACACTGCAAGACTGCTGGGAAAAGGGGAGAGCACACAAGGAGAGCTTCGGGTGGATAGGGAATGAGTCTGCGAGGGAGATGGGAGTGAGTGGGAGAGAATTCTGTATGACGGTGATGTGGCCGGATCGACCAGTGTGGGAAACAGAGAGAATGAAAGTGGACTTGAAAATGCATAAGATTAAAAAGGATAACAAAGAAATTGACCTTGTAAATGAATTTTATAGATATGTGGGAAATAAGTATGAAAATTATTATAAGATTTTTACAGATGGGTCAAAGAACCCAGAGAACGGAAGAACGGGAGCAGCAATCTTTGTGGAGGAGTTGGGTAGGGGGGAGAGCAAAAGAACGTCAGATGAATAGAATGTGTATACGGTGGAACTATTTGCAATAAAGATGGCATTGGAATGGATGGAAAGGGAGGAACAAATGGGGAAAGTATTGATTGGAAGTGACTCAATATCGGCATTGATCAGCCTTGAGACGGGCAATTCTAAGACCAGACAGGACATAGTAAATGAAATAATATCAAAGTATACAGACATAAAGAGAAAAGGGAAAGACGTGCAACTGATGTGGACACCAGCCCATGTGGGAATAAGAGGAAATGAAAGAGCAGACAGAATGGCAAAACTAGTGACAAAAAAGGAGAGAGTTGATGTAGAAATAAAGTTGTCAAAATCAGAGGGGAAAGGAATAGTGTGGAAACAGGCGATGAAAGAGTGGCAAAGACAGTGGGATGGAGTTATAAAGGGCAGACACTTATATGAAATGCAAAGTCAAGTGGGTGTTGACAGGAAATGGGGAGGGAGGAGAAGGGAAGAGGTAATAATTACTAGAATAAGAATAGGACACAGTCAGTTGAATAATAATTTAAGAATTATGGGAAAACATCCAAGTGGATTGTGTGGAGAATGTGGGGCGCTAGAAACAGTGGATCATGTCATGATAAAGTGTAAAAGATATGAGAGAGACACAGAAGAGAGATGGAAGAATTAAAAAAGGTTGGAATGAGTGGAAGTGGAATAAAAGATATAATGATGCAAATGGGGAGCAAGCGGGGTAGAAAATTAGTATTAGAATATTTGACAAAAACAGGACTGGTGAGTAGGATATAGACGGGACAAGAGAAGGTGTAATTATGTAATGAACATACGGTGGCGGTAGTGCGACAGAAGTGGACGCAAACCGCCGTTAAAAGCCATAGAAGAAGAAGAAGAAGAACTGCAGCAGTCCGCCATCTTTTCACTCGCACTGGGACTTTTACTGAAGACTGCAAGACTTCTCTCTGAGGTGAAGGTGAGTAAAATATAGAAATAAAATCTTTATCAGGCAGAGAGGTAGTTATATACGACCATTGAGTGGGGGAGTGACTGTAAATTGTGAGTTTTAAACCGCTATAATTCGCTATTAAACAGTCAATGTTAAGGCTAGTGTTAGCTTAGCTAACGTAACATTTCGCTAAATGACTGACGTTTTAATGGTTACTATTTGTTTGAATGTGTGTGTCTTGTCTTTTCGGAGGTTTAAAGCAGTTGCTTAGCTAGAGCTACCGTATACCTGTAGTGATAACATGATTAAGGCAAAGCAACGTAACCTAAAAGTTTAGGCGGCAATAAGACATCACTTATCAGCAGCTAGCTACCGCGGGGTAAAAGCATTACGGACCTGATAACTGGAGGAAAAAAATATTCTAACTCGCTGCTGTTTGCTCTTATAGGAAGATGATGTTGATTTCACAAGAGTGTGTTCTCAAGGTAAGTCGTCCTGTTGATGTTATATTTTCAAAGCTTTTTTTGTCTGTTTGTGCTTGTAAATATCTGAGGGAGAAAAGTTTCTTTTTAATAAAGGTAAACGAGTAAAGGAACGTTCTCCACGTAAAGGTATTTAAAAATAGATTAACCCCAACCAGTTCCAACACCAAAGTGACACCAAGAAAAGTATTATTTAATGTTAAAAGTAATATTAATGTGCTATTAACCTGTCAAGGTTCTCATTCAAAGAACAAGTACATTCTCCCCACAATATTTGACCATGACACAGCAAGAGTTTGCGTTTCGTGTATTATATGTTTTATATCAAATTTTCTAACTGTGCAGGTAGAAGACAAAGACGTCGTCCAACGTGTTACAGAGGAGACCACTGTTGGAGTTTATGTCATCCAGGGACTTCATGACGGTGATAACCCAGAGGACAGTGCCATTGTTCTTGAAGGCCAGACAATTCTACAAGATCTGGACAACGTTGCATTTGCTGCCGCCATGTTGTTTGGCCTGATGTCTGCTTTAAACTTGAACTACTTGAACTATACATTTGAAGTTCTACAGAAAGTGGTCGTGGAGCCTGAGAGAAACATCCGCTCCAACAAAGCCCAAAGTAACCTGTCTGTAAAGACGCACTGCTGCACTTTTCAATTCACTGCTTGTGAATTAAAAAAAATGTTACTCTTTAAAGTTGTGTTATTGTTTTTATTACATAAATGTTTATTTTGTTCAGGTCATGTTGGTCATCATTTATTAACATTTAAGTAATAAAACAATTACACAACTTTAAAGAGTAACATTTTTTTTTTAATTAAATCAAAAATTTATTTTTTTATTTGTTTAGGAGTAAAACGATGCCTCTTCTCAGTTTGTCCTTCGAAAATGATGTGTGTTGATGTTTATTAAAGTTATGCATTTTCTTTATATTTACTGTATTTTAGAATATACACACTACTGTTTTACGGTCTGTTTTATATTATTTTTGTTTGGACAGTTTTTATTTAAATACTAGAGTATTGGGAATGAAGAGTCAAGTTCAGTTGTTTAGGTGGTTCTTTTGAAAGGAACACAGGTTATCTGATGTACTGTTTAAGCAGCATGTTGTCCAGATGACTAAATACAGTTGAATTTTGTTGCAAGAAATGTTTTGTTTGTGTTGTTATGATGGCAGTTATAAAATTTAGCTTTGATCATCTAGAGTTAAGTATGCTGCTGAATTTAACTTTATTGTGTGAGACCTGATTTAGCTAGATTTGTATAAGAGAGCAACACTGCAAGTACTTTTTTTATGTCAAGACATTTACAATATATGGTAAAAAAGTACAGTAACATTGACAGCTTGGTTGACCACTGAGACACTGAACAGGCTAAGCAGTTTAGATAATGGATGGATGAATAACCAGGTACTAGATTAAAAACGAAAAAATCATGTTTGTTCAACATGAGATTTTTTAACATATTAGCCTCAAGCATTTCTTTTATATTAAAATAAAATAAATCATGTTTATTTAACCCAATATTTTTTAACATAGTAGCATTAAACGTGTCTTTTATATTTACATAAAAATGTCATGTAAGTTTAGTTCATAAAAACTCAGTACAATTATCAAATATTTTTTATTTGAAGCTAACTTAACTTTAATATGTGGAACCGATTTCCATAATAATTTCATGTAAATCCAACAGACTTTTTTTTTCAGTGTGGTGAGCTGCGAGAACTTTGATGAATACATGAAAGCTCACTAGGTGAGGTTTAACTAGTTTTATTTCAGCATCTTTACGAATTCGGATCTTCGCACAAGGTGTTGTGACCAGGCAAGTTGGGAATGTGACGAAGCCCACCCTCATCATTGAGAGGGTGACAAGGTGGTCCTGAAAAAACACAACATGGGCATCACCTTCAGACTGGCAGGCGAGTTTGATGAGACCACGACAGATGACAGACACAGTAAATAAAGTATGTGGAGAGAGAATTTACGAGAATTTACGCGTTATCATCATTGCTATCAGTCCACATTGCTTCTGGACGGAGAAAAGCTCGTGCACGTACAGGATCATCCGACATATCAACGACGGGAATAACTGTGTCTGTTCAAGAATAGAAGATTTAATTTAGTATTTTTATTTATTTATTTCTTCATTTTTTCCAGAAACATCTTTGAAGACGTGGTGGCTGTGCGAACCATGAAAAGGCTTACTTTGGAATAATCCGCGTTTTTTTTAACCAGCGTTTCTCTACTGCATTTTATTTAATTGGATTGTTAAAAAAAAAGATTATGCGCGAGTTATATTATGAATTTGTCATGAATCGTTATTTTAATAATAAAAATGCATTTGCCTGACCAATTAAGTCTGCTTTTTAGGGGGAAAGAAAGTCGAAATAGTACCTCAAAAATTACTTGGTCTAAATAGATGCTGTCATTATTTTGAGATATAATTTCGACAAATTTTTTCTTTCCCCCTAAAAAGACAAACGTTTTTTTAGTGACGGAAATGGGATTTCATACAAGTCTTAGGTTAGTTCATATTTCAGACATTTTCTTTAAACAAACAGACAGCAGCGCACACGAATCTAAATGGCACGTGCGCAATAAGTCTGCAAGCCATTGCGCATGAGCGCAAAACATTGTGCAATCTCCGTAGTCACGTGACGTTCACTGTTTATCTCGTCGCAGCGTCGCGTCCTGGAGATTTAAAGTCCGGAACAGACGCCGGTTAAAAGGATTTCGTTTGGAGAAATGTCTTTACTCGTGCTTCTCTGCTTGTTTGGGAGTGTTTTTATCCCGCAGGGTTCCGCTGCACCGGTCAATAATGCCGTCAAACACCTGCCGGGCGCATGTAAGTGTTCGCGAGCCGAGTTACGCTGTCCTCACACATTCAATTACAATTATAATCCATCTCGCTAGAGTTTTCAGTAAAACCAAAACGAAACCAAAAGTTGTTTATTATTACTATATTAGTTTTAATTACAAAAGTTAAATATTTCTTTACTCAAAAAGTGTTGAAAGCCAAGTTTTGTATTAGAAGAATAGTGCTGCTATTGTGTACGTGAATAAACAACAACTTCAATATTAAATCAATGCCGTTTTATTCCATGCAGCGTGTCAAAAAACTTGTATTTTGTAATTGCCCTTTGATTTAACTTGACTAACACAGGCTAGTAAACCAAAGGGCCTTGTGTGGCCCCAATTCCCAACAATACAGGTTTAAAAAACAACAATATTTAATGTAAAAAAAACATTTTTCATCAGATATTTCTCATTTATTCCATTCATTCATCACTTCTTGCAGCTATATTTTTTCTTCAGATTTTTGATCTATAAAATCTGTAAAGCTCATTATTAGACTTAGAGACTTAGACTTGGAGACTTAGAGAGCTTTATTGTCATTGTCAGAACAATGAAATTCTGTTTGGCAACTCGGCACTAGCAGCAAAGGAAACAGTCAACAGGTGACAAGTCAACATCACAACGTAACGACAGTAACGTGCTTCACAAAACAACATCACAACACAACATTGACGTAACAAAAAAATGTGCAAACAGCAATACACAAACAGTAATGAATAAAGTGAGGTGAACAGTACACATGTGCAGATGGCAATTGTGGAAAAACAGAGGCATTGAAATTTTCCAAAAAGGTAAAGTGAATAGTGCAAAAGTCTGAGGTAGTGAGTGAGTGCACCCCGAGTGTGCTAGAATGTGCTGGTGAGCATGGTGCTCATGTAATCAGGCTTTTAATTGCCTGTGGATAAAAGCTGCTTTTTAGTCTGTTTGTCCTGGTTTTTATTAATCTGAATCTCCGTCCAGAGGGCAGAACAGAGAATAGGTGGTGTCCAGGGTGTGTGGCATCAGTCGTGATGGACAGGGCCTTCTTGTGAAGACGGCTATGATAAATGTCACTGAGGGAGGGAAGTGATGTGCCGATGACACGCTCGGCAGCCCTCAGAACCCACTGGAGGTCTTTCTTGTTCTCCTCCGTGCAGCTGGAGAACCACACTGTGCAGCAGTAGGTCAGGAGGCTCTCAATTGCTGATCTATAGAAGTTGACCAGTAGATCCTGAGGGAGATTAGCGTGTTTCAGCTTCCTGAGAAAGTACAGTCTCTGTTGAGCTTTCCCCACCTGGTGTGAGACGTGTGCAGTCCAGGTGAGGTCAGCTGTGATGTGCAGGCCAAGGAATCTGAAGCTCTCCACCCTCTCGACCTCTCCTCCGTGGATGCAGAGGGTTGAGTGCTCAGTGCGTTTGGACTTTCTGAAGTCCAGGATGATTTCTTTAGTTTTGGTGGTGTTTAAGTCCAGGTTGTTGCGTTTGCACCAGTTAGAGAAGTGTTGGATCTCCTCCCTGTAGGCCGTCTCGTTGTTCTGTGAGATCAGTCCCACTATGGTGTTGTCGTCCGCAAACTTCACAATGGAGTTGGTGGGGTGGATGGGAGAACAGTCTATTGTAAAGAGCGAGTAAAGGAGAGGGCTAAGGACGCACCCCTGTGGAGTGCCGGTGCTCAGGACAAGAGTGGATGATGTGAGATCTCCCATCCTGACGTGCTGGGGTCTGTTGCTCAGAAAGTCCAGTATCCAAGCACACAGCGATCCGACTCTAAGCCCAGGGTCTGTAGCTTCTGAACCAGTTTGTGGGGAACAACTGTGTTAAATGCAGAACTGAAGTCCACAAACAGCATCATGACGTAGTTGTTCCCCTGCTCAAGGTGGGTGAGAGCGCTGTGAAGAGCTGTGATGGTCGCGTCGTCCGTTGACCTGTTTGACCTGTTGGCCAACTGGTGTTGGTCGAGGTCAGCAGGGATGGAGGATTTGATGTGAGACAGGATGAGTCTCTCAAAGCACTTTGTGATGATAGGGGTCAATGCAATCGGTCGATAGTCGTTAAGACAGCTCACTGTCTTAAATACATTACTTAAATACATTACTTAAAATTAATGTATTTTAAACTAGTCTGACTGACTTTTTGTGTTACATTTGTGTGAGTGTTGATATAAAGTCCATTCAATATACCAAAACATATGAAAGTTTTTTTTTTTTATATATATATAATTATAATTATTATTCAAAGGCATTTATCCTCCTTCCACATTTCACCTCTCTCAGCAAACCTGAAATGTTCAGAAGAGGAACAACTTACCAACAGCCACTTTTCAAGAGATTTACTGGCAAGGATTGCAGTGTTTGCGGAACGAAACAGTAACTCAGCAAAAAAAAAAAAAAAGCAATATGGGGAAATAAAGCAGCTACAATCCATATTGAGAATCTGTGATGGAAGTAAAAACACAATACTCCAACTATAATAAAAATATCAAATAAATAATGACAAAAAGAATGAATACAATCGTTCAATCTATGAGGAAATGTTTTTATTTACTTTTTATAAATTAATTTTAAAAATTGTAAATAAATTACGTATTTCCTTATCTTCAGAACTATTAAAATGTTAATATCAGTCTTTTATTATCTGACGTTTAGCTTTACAAAATAAAAGGCTAACTACAGTAATATTTGTATATAGCGTACAGTAATATACAGTAATAATGCAAATGTCTATTTTAGAATAGAGTGAAGTTCTATTTTCTAATTGTTTGCATTTTCTATTTTAAAATAAAGTAAAGTTCTATTTTCTAATTGTTTGCATTTTCATCATCAGCCAAATTCTGGCACATCTCAGACCTGCACTTGGATCCCACCTACCACGTGACTGAAGACCACACCAAAGTCTGCTTTTCCTCCAAGGGTTTTCCTGCACTGGACCCGGGGAAATTTGGAGATTTCCTGTGTGATTCCCCCTACGAGCTGATCCTCTCGGCCTTCACGTTCATGAAGCACGTGGATCTGCAGCCGGACTTTATCATCTGGACCGGGTTTGTACACACACAACTGATCTGCTCATACTGTGATTCGGTTTAGCAACTTGTGGTTGGTGGAATAAAAACGATACTAAAATGTATAAATATTTCTTAAATAATGAAAAGGATACTTAAAGGATACTAAATAATACTTAATTAATTTACAAGAAACGTTTCGGGATCCTTAAGGTCGTCGTGATAAAGTGTTGGCTGAACTGATTTATTGATCTTGAACGGAGGTGGATTTGACTTTTATTTTGTTTTATCAAAGTCAGAGACTTTTGTGCTAATTTAGTTCTCAGTCCACCGGCTTTAAAACCATGAAAGAATGATGGATTAAAAGTACTTTCAAGCCAATGAAGCTATATTCTTTAGCTTCATATAGCTAAAAATAGCTAAAAATAGCTATATGAAGCTATTTTTATTAAGTTTATTATATTTATAAAGTTTATTATATATGCATTTTACTTAACATTTCTCAGTAAATGTTGCCTCCACAATATGGTGCAATATTATTTGTGTATTATTATTATTAAATAGTGTATTAATTTATTTATTAATTGTATTATTGTTATTTTTAGATTATATTTATTATCTAATTATTGTGCTTCATTTTTTGTTAATTGTTTTATTTGTATTGTTTCATTATTTGGTCTGTTATGCTTTTTGTGTTTTTATGAAACACAAAAATAACATAAAAACCAGGGTACAAATATGTATTCTTGTTTACAGACTGAATTCAGTTGGCCAACTGAAGCTGGTTGTCTTGAGAAACCCTTGATTCTGAACCAAGCCATTGTATTTAGTTTTTATTAGAGTGACAATATTAATAATAATAATAATATGAATAAATATGAGTGTGTTGCTTTTGACTGTAGGGACAGTCCTCCACACGTTCCTAAAGAAAAGCTCTCCACTGCCCTGGTGGTCAGCGTGATAGCCAACATGACCCACACCATCCGCCGCTTCTTCCCCGACGTGCCAGTTTACCCAGCGCTGGGCAACCACGACTACTGGCCACAGGTATTTCACCAGCCTTCACTAAGAGCTTGTCATCTGACTGAGGCATTGTGGGAGATGCAGTCCCTCACCATTGAATAACATGGCTTTATAAAGAGAAACAGATCTTGTCATAATTCATGATAATGTCAGTGTTTAGTTGTGTACGTACTGTCACTACAATTTACTTATCAAATATTGATTGGCTTATCAGATGTATTGTCGTTTTTATTTTTGTTGTGATCGTGCTGATTTAGTTTATATGCGAGTCTCTTATATGAGAGAGACAAAAAAGTCTCTCTCCATCTGTCTGTCTTTCTATATATCTACTTGTGTGTGTGTGTGTGTGTGTGTGTGTATGTGTATCTGTCTGTCTGTCTGTCTATCTATCTAAATCTGTCTGTCTGTCTGTCTATCTATCTAAATCTGTCTGTCTGTCTGTCTATCTATCTAAATCTGTCTGTCTGTCTGTCTATCTATCTATCTAAATCTGTCTGTCTGTCTGTCTGTCTGTCTATCTATATCTGTCTGTCTGTCTGTCTATCTATCTATATCTGTCTGTCTGTCTATCTATCTATCTATATCTGTCTGTCTGTCTGTCTGTCTATCTAAATCTGTCTGTCTGTCTATCTATCTATCTATATCTGTCTGTCTGTCTATCTATCTATCTATCTATCTATCTGTCTGTCTGTCTGTCTGTCTGTCTGTCTGTCTGTCTGTCTGTGTCTGTCTGTCTGTCTGTCTGTCTGTCTGTCTGTCTGTCTGTCTGTCTGTCTGTCTATCTATCTATCTATCTGGCCGGCTGTCTCGCTCTTTCTGTGTCTGTCTTTCTTTTTCTGTCTATCCATATGTATGTCTGTATCTCTCTTTCTCTCTTTATATTTATTCATATATCTGTCTGTCATTATCAACC
>MU204386.1:3642271-3694517 GCA_017309775.1 Paedocypris sp. Pulau Singkep
CTCTCTCTCTCTCTCTCTCTCTCTCTCTCTCTCTCTCTCTCTCTCTCTCTCTCTCTCTCTCTCTCTCCCTCACACACATACACACACTCACACACACACCAAACATTCACAGACAGCCCCCCCCCCACACACACACACACACTTTCTCTCTATCACACACACACCGGGCTATTACTCGTTACGAATGCATGAATATTTTGGACACAACCCAGCTTTTACTCTGCATTAACATCAAGTATTTAGCTAAAAGTAACGCACCATAAAACACTTGCGTCTGCCCAGATGTCACTGTGGAGCGAAGA
Source organism: Paedocypris sp. Pulau Singkep (assembly GCA_017309775.1). NCBI lineage: Eukaryota > Metazoa > Chordata > Actinopteri > Cypriniformes > Paedocypris > Paedocypris sp. Pulau Singkep. The sequence goes on from MU204386.1 coordinate 3,642,574, forward strand.
GCTCGCGGCGGGGGCGGGGCAACCATCTGCTGCGTCATTTGTTATGGCTCGTGCCGTCGAAGCGACTGCGCACGCGCGTCCGCCGCAATTACAGTAACGAGTCATGAGTATCACTCCGCATAAAGAGAAAGTTACCCGGGGCTAGTGAGCATCTGTTTATGTCATAAACAAACCAGCGACGTTACTAACTGTTCTAATGGCTTAAAAAAACAAGTGTTCTATCGTTGTTTCTCTGCTTCAGGGAGTTTGATGCGCCACGTGATGCTTTTCTCATCTTCATTTCTCATTTTCTCATGTGGATGAACAAAACGTCAAAGCTTGAAACTGTTGTTGATTTTGACCAAAATACTTTTCGCTAAACCTGACCTGTATTAAATTGACCTTGGAATTTCTGCAATTGTTATTTTAAACCCAATCAAACTTCAATCAATAGTAGAAAGTACAAGGTCAGTTGCGATTCATTCAAGGTCAGGTTGAGCAGATATGCTAAAATACTAGAAACACACACACACACACACGCACACACACACACGCACACACACACACGCACACACACACACACACACACACACACACCCACACACTGTTTGTCTCTCCAATCAATGGAGAGTCAAACTTGACAGCATCAAACATCAGTGAAGTTCTTGAATGACCCGGGCACCGCTAAACAGATTCTATTTTTACATAATTAAAACAAAATATATTTATTTGTGACATTTAGCAACCATCAAATAATAACGCCTTCATCCTCTCCATCACTTGTGACATTCAGAAACCAGGATCAATAGCATCTCCATCCTCAATTAGCATGTCAAAGCTTCCTGTTTGTAAAAAGCATCTTATAATATTATGCAAATCACAGGCATGTTTTAAAAAGATAAGCCGACGATGATAGAAATCAAGAGTTTTTAAAGCCTTGAAATGTCACCCACTGAGAAAAAGCAACTGGCTGTGATTTCTCCTCTCGGACTGACCAGCTGCTCTTCCAGGTCTTTCATTTCCTCACGTCTCCCAGAATGCTGAATAGAATTATCGCCCTTCCATCTAAAGTCCCCTGGGGGCCCATCCCCCACCTCCGCCTTTAGCCCCTCCCCCTGCATTAAACATGTGACATTGTCCCATCCCGCCAGCTTGTGCCCACCCACCGCCACCACCTAGCCAGCTGGGTGGCTTATAATCTTTGCACATTGTCCGATCCAGGATCAGTCGCTAATAATGCTCCAAAAAATTACGTTTAAAAACTAAATACATAAAAATTTTTACAAGAAAAATAAGAAAATTCTATATATATATATTTTTAATTAATATAAATGTATATATATATATATTTTTTTCACTTCACATAATGTAATTCATTTGTAAAAACACATATGTAGTGTGTGTGTGTGTGTGTGTGTGTGTGTGTGTGTGTGTGTGTGTGTGTGTGTGTGTGTGTGTGTGGAATTGTTTGCATTTTCAATTTCAACTCACTATTTAAAAATGTAAACACACAAATGTAAAAAATAAATAATTTTTGAAAGAAAATGTAATTATCTATAGTATACAGTATATTTACTATATATTACATTATATATATATATATATTTTCACATACTGTTATGAATTTGTACAAACACAATCTATGCAGTGTGTGTGAAGTTGTTTGCATTTTCAACTTCAACTCACTTTTTAAAAATGTAAGCGTACTGAAGAGCAGCATTATGGGTCTGATGGAGCGCGTTGAGAAGATAGCTGTGTCATCACAGATGGTCCTTGAGGGCTTTTCAGTCAATTGCCTTCCTGTAAATGTGTGTTTGGGCCTTTGCTTGGTGGTTTAAGTGCGTAAATGTGTTTACTGTAGTGCATGCACGTTCAGCCTAATGTGTTTATTTCCATATACTTTAGCAGCGTTCCAGTGGAAAGTTCTGGAAGCTTCTCCGGAGCGCCAATATGTTCCATTTCGCATTTCCAGCAGCTGTTCTAACTCGAACATGAATTGGCCTTGCTTTTCCATATCAAATATTCTTCTTGACTGCATCTATTATTATGATAAATATTCACCTTGAAGGTTGAATCAACAGGAAGCATAAGTGCATGCTAATAACATCTGAAACACATTTTAAGCTTTCACATTTTGTATTCGTTACAAAATGACCATGAAATTAAGATAAAAAAGAAATACATAAAGTAAAAAAGTGAGTGAGATTGTCAATTAGGTCTTATGGAAATTGTGCTCTGCTTCTAACCCATCCAAGTGAAGTGAACACACAAACACGGAGCAGTGGGCAGCCTAAAACGACTTGGCTGAATTTTTTTTTCTTTTTTAAATGAGCATTTGGTCTCATGCAGACCAGAATAAGTGCTAAATATAATTATGATCCTCACATATTAATACAGTACAGTATGTTTAAAGTTAGAAATTATATAAAATGTCATGTCTTGTATATTAATATGGTCCGTAAATGAATGCTTGTCTTAATCATATCCTATATTCATATAATATTCATATTATAAGTAATAAATGATGTAATATACATTTTGCACAAATTTTCTTTGCACAGTGTGTTCAAAAATGTTTTATACCTTTGTCGACTTGTTGACTGTGATATATACAATACAGTGTGTGTGTGTATTCATTCATTCTATTGATATTTACTATTCAAAAAAAATAATAATAATAAATAAATAAAAAAAATATATATATACATGTTTAAATAAATGCATACAGGTGTGTGTGTGTGTGTGTGTGTGTGTGTGTGTGTGTGTGTGTGTGTGTGTGTGTGAGTGTGTCTGAATATTTCACTATACAACTGTTGCTGCAATTGTTGTGATGCGATTGTTATGTTGCGATTATACGATGCTCATGATAAAACCGGTTGTTCAAAAACTACTGTTGAAACACTAGTTTCTTTTTTCTTTCTTTTTTTTAAAGCCTTTTCTGAAAGCACAGTATTTTCTCTTAAACAGTGCACTTCAGCCATAACCTTTATTTTGCGTTGATCTGAGCGCCCCCCCCCGCTCTTCCTCCTCCTCCTCCTCTGAGCGAGCGAGCGAGCGAGTGATGACGGGCAGACTGTATCACCGGAGCGATGCTTGAAGTCACTCTCATCAGCAACAAAGCACTGACGTAGACCATCCGCCACCTCACCGGAACCACACGGACGCAGACCGACACCACATCCTCTCAGCAGAAGGACATCCCGGACGAGGCAGACGCTTGTGCCGATGTTCGGAACATTCCGAGCTGAAGGAAGATTTTTCAGAACAGCGATCGTTCCATGGAGAGTCCCGACGAGAGACGCTGCTGCAGGCTGCCGCATTGCCGGCCGCTCGGTGGAGGAGATCGGCGCGATTGAGCGTGATGCTCGTCCTCGGATGTTCTTGTGTGGGATCGGGAGCGCCTGCAGCGATTCGCGGTGGATCAACAACGCGCACACGTCCATCTCCGTCCGCTTGAGCCTCACGTACGTGCGTCGACCAGCAGATGAATGTACGCGCAGGTGAACTTGCGAGGACCTGATCTTCTCAGCTCTCGGCTCCGTTGAAGGTCCGCGTTTCGACAGCAGAACCCCTGAAGGTTGATGTGTGTCCATCACCGAGGAGAACATCAGCGCAGCTCTTAGTACCCGACACAATGACTCACTTGCAGGCCGGCCTGTCTCCGGAAACCCTTGAGAAAGCCAAGGTGGAGTTGAAGGAGAACCCGGACACTTTGCACCAGGACATCCAGGAGGTGAGGGACATGATCATCACTCGTCCAGACATTGGCTTTCTCAGGACAGACGACGCTTTCATCCTGCGCTTCCTCAGAGCTCGCAAATTCAACCACTTTGAGGCCTTCCGCCTCCTGGCTCAGTACTTCGAGTACCGGCAGCAGAACCTCGACATGTTCAAGAACCTGAAGGCCACCGACCCGGGGATCAAGCAGGCGCTGAAGGACGGCTTTCCCGGAGTGCTGTCCAATCTGGATAGATACGGCAGGAAGATTCTGGTTTTGTTTGCCGCCAACTGGGACCAGAGCAGGTGAGGTGCTATTGGATTGTGGGTAATTGTGGGTAATGATGCGCTTCATGTTCTGCACACGCCTGCTGGGTTGTAATCAAGCCACGTTAAGTTAAAGTTACACTATGTTCACACGCTTCTACTGGAGTATTAATGCTGTCCGGATTGATCAGTTTGATCAAACGGACGAAAAAATTGAAAGAGCAAAACACACAAATCTTACCCTATAATAATAAGAACAGCATATATAGAGAGTAGATAAATAGTACTATCTATAATGTAGATAGTATAAGTAAAATCACACTGACCCTCATAAATCTAATGTGTGTGTGTGTGTGTAATTGTTATAGACACACAAATGCGTGTGTGTGTGTGTATATATATATATATATATATATATATATAAATAAAAACCCTCATAAATATAATGTGAACACATTGTGTGTGTGTGTAAATAGGTTATATAAACAGATTACCTCGTGACTTGAATTCTGGCTATGATGTACAGCACTGTTTATGGTTTGTGTTGTTTATTATGACGTGTGTGGTGTGCTATGGTTATGGTTTTTTTATTTGTTTGTTTATTTATTGTGTGTGCAGTGTTGTTAATGTTTGTGTTAATGCATGCATGCTTATTTACCTATTTACTCTTCATATAGATGTTTTTATATAGATATTTATACTGCTGTGACATGCAATTTCCCTGCTGTGAGTCAATTAAAGGCCTTTTGAATTGTATTTCAATATATATTATACACATTATATGCAATAAGGGATAGAAACTCTTAAAGTTTAGAAAAATAGATGTGTTTCCGGCACATTCTCTTTTTAAAAATATTATTTCAAGTTTTTTAATTTAGACTAGCCGCTTATCTGAACCAAAATGTATAGAAGCGAAACAAATAATTAAAAACCCCTATTTAGGGTTTAGAATCAAAATGTCCTTTATAGCCACAGAAAGAAAGATGAAGCTGCGAATGGTTAGCAAGCGAATGTGATGTCTGTGGCGCCGGTGAAGATGACAACGGAAATGCAGAACGTTATCAGGTCGAAATGTATGAAGAAAATGTGTCAAAGCTTCTGTGCTACAATGGAAATAAAGATAAAGACGCGGATACTGTTACTGGCAAAACACGTCTTTCTTTAAACAAGAAACTCGTGTTTTTCGAACAATGACATTCTGCTTCTTCAATAACGTGGAAATCATTTTTAAATAACCTTGGCTGTTTGATTAAACACCAAAGATCTTCTAAAAAAAAACCTGGTGGGATATTATGGAATATTATGGAATATTATGAAATTCGACTGTTGAATCTGGGCAGGTACACGTTTGTGGACATCCTGCGCGCCATCTTGCTTTCTCTGGAGGCCATGATCGAAGACCCTGAGCTGCAAGTCAACGGATTTGTCTTGATCATTGACTGGAGTAACTTCACCTTCAAACAAGCCTCCAAGCTGACGCCCAGCATGCTGAGACTGGCCATCGAGGGTCTGCAGGTAACGTTTTCCAAAACTCCTGCAACACGATTGGTCGATTGGGGATCATGGATCAATATTCAAAAGAGTTAAAAAAAAGTCAAGATCACTGGGCATGATCTATTCTCCACGTCACAGAACCAGCCAATCAGTGTCCGTGGGAGGGGCTACTACATGATAGTCCGTGACCAAATATAGACTTGTCAAGTGAAGGCTTCAGCATTTGGTCCGTAGAAAGCGTCTGGTTTTTTTAAATCTAGACTATACGAAGCCTACAGAGAATAAATGATCATCCGCAAATTGGACGAACGTTAAAATTTTCGATTTGACCAATCAATTATTCCAAATCTTCCACGTCTCCTCCAAGCGACGGCACCGCCCATTCAGTCATGACAGACCCGCCCACTGAAGATGATTGGCAGGTTTTTTTGACCTCTCAAAATCTCAAGGTTTTGTTTTCCTAGCCACTGTCGCGATCTAGCTTGCTCTTCTGGTCATGGCCCGAAGTCTGAACACCCATGAGCGATGGACATTTTTATTTGTCTCTTTTTCCTAATTTTGAACACAGATGAACAATGGACATTTATCTTTTTTAAAGACCTTTTTTTTTTTTTTCCTAATAATGCATAATGGCGTTGCTGGGACTAAGAAAAACGCTGTATAAATTAAACTTGAAATTGAAATGAAATGAAAGTTTATCTCGTTAGCATTAGCAAAAGCTAACTTTCGACAAATGCACTGAGACTCAATTTTTGTTTCTTCGGGAATATGAACTGTCAAGTGCCTTTGGAGAAAAACATTTGTTAATGCTATAAACATAAACGCAAACCCTGTTAGCGGATGTGGAACGTCTAGTTTGCCTGACGGCGTTCCGGGGGATTCGCACCAACAAGAATTTCTCCGCCACGGAACATGTGCGACTCTTTGTGCGTTACACGAACAGGTGCTGAACCACTGATCCTGACAAAGAGAAAGCCCGTGTGCATGCGGACCAGCCATTTTACATAACAAAGGTGAAGCATTAAAGTCTCAAAGGCTTGATTGCCTGAACGCTCTGCGGTGAATAACCAAACCATTCACTGGAATATTTAGACTTGTTTTAGCTCTCGTTTCAGTTTTATTCCATGCTAGTTGAACTTTTACAAGAAACGGTTGTCGCCTCCCGGCAAGGACGACCCGTCCCAGACCCAGTTCCTTTCTGTGTGGAGCTACAGGTATTCCTGTCGTCTTTGCAGTCTCCATTTTATTCCCACGGTCAACATTTTGAGTATTTTGTGGTTTGGAGGTCCTGTGTCCTGCTCTCTGATTGGCTGACACTTTTATGGTCCTTCAGGCCCAGAGCTGATTGGCTCCCGTGACCCCAAAAGGGAACTAGTAGAATGGATGAACAGTTAGAAGATGGATCTGACGTAAAGCTTTTGTTATTAGCACCAGGGTTGTAGGTTTGAATCCCAAGGAAAGCAACTAATTTCGCTACAGTCACTACAGCTAATTTACCTTTTTTAATAAAACTACTTGTTTAACTACAGTAACTAAAGCAACTACAGTCAACTAAATTTAGACTGTACTTGAAAAAAAAAGTGTGAAATCTAGCGTTCCGTATTTTTCAGACTATAAGACGCACCATATTATAAGGCGCAACATTAATAAACGTCTATTTCCTATTTTTTTTCCCCACATACAGGGCACACATTTTTTTCAGATTATATGGCGCACACTCAGTTTTTAAACATGTTAGAATTTTAAGTGCGCATATGGTCTGAAAAATACGGTAAGTATCTTTCGGTGAAGTACGCTAAAATACAGCAAGACGGAGAAAGATAATGTACAATGACGTTTAAGAATGTTTTAAACCTTTATTAGATTTGTAAAAGTACGGACCAGTGCACAAAGGTCGGCCATTGTTGAAGAGAAATTATGCACGCAGACATTGTCCGAATTCCCGAAGCAACCTTTCCGAACCTTTCATTTAGACGTCACTCCGCCAGGACAGTCCGGCCTGGTGCGATAAGTATAGACCGAGCTGTTGACGGAATATTAATGCCGGTCCTCGATGAGCCCATTCCACATTCCAGTGCCTCTTCACACAGATTAGCCGGTGAATAATTGATCACAGCCATTAGCATCTAGCATCCACAATGCATGATTCACATTGAGTGGGACTTCTCCTTTGTAGCCGTTTGAAAGGGAAACAATATGGCCGACTGAGAGAAAAGAGCAGCTAATTAGCTACAGTTCCGATAATGTGTGACACAAGTCACCGTTTACGTGTCTGAATTGCTCAAGTGGTTATTTTCTCTGAATCAAATTATTTAAGTGGTATCTGTCATTCTTTTACGACAGGTTGCTAAGAGACAGTTTGCCGGCTACCTTGTTTCCTACGTTTGTTGCTATTTTGCGGCTACCGTATTTCAAAAAATTTTTGCTATTTGGCCCTACCGTATGTCCTGTATCTATTGCTATGTTGTGGCTAACATATTTCCCATATTCATTGCTAATTTAGGGGCTACTGTTTTTCTCATATTTAGTTATTCATCATTTCTTGTATTCTTTGCTATTTTGCAGCTACCGTATTTTCCGTATCTGTTGCTATGTTGCGGCTACCACATTTCCCGTATTTACTGCTATTTCGGGGAAACTTTATTGTATGTATTTATTGTTATTTTGTGGCTATCGTATTTCCCATATTTATTGCTCTTTTATGGCTACTAATATTTCTGCATTTATTGCTATTTTGTGGCTAATGTATTTTCTTTATGTATTGCAATTTTGCGACTACCATATTTCCCATACTTATAGTTCACGGCAACCGTATTTTACAAATTTCTTGTTCATTTGCGGCTATCGTATTTCCTGTATTTACTGCAGTTTTGCGGCTACCGTATTTCCGATAGCTATTGCTATTTTGTGGCTAACGCATTTACAGTATTTATTGTTACTTTGCAGCTACTGTATTTCCTGTAGCTATTGCTATTTTGTGGCTAACGCATTTTCAGTATTTATTGTTCTTTTGCAGCTACTGTATTTCCTGTAGCTATTGCTATTTTGTGGCCACTGCATTTCCAGTATTTCTAGCTACATTGTGGCAATTTTCGTATTTATTGTTATTTTCCGTCTGTTGTATTTCCTGTATTTATTGCTCTTTTGCGGCTACCAATCTTCCTATATTTATTGCTATTTTGCGGCTACCATTTTTCCCATACTTGTTGATATTTCACGGCAACCACATTTTCCATATTTATTGTTATTTTGAGGCTATCGTATTTCCTGTATTTATTGCTCTTTTGCGGCCACCGTATTTCACATATTTATTGCTATTTCGCTATTACAGAATTTCCCGTATTTATTGCTATATTGCAGCTACCGTATTTCCCATATTTATTGCTATTTCGAGTCTACTATTATTTAAAAAGCCATACTTTTTACCCGATTATAAGGCACAGAGTCGTTTTTTTTTTTTTTTTTTACATATAACGGATTTTAAGTGCACTGTTTAGTCCAAGCAGTTACAGTAACTTAATGCGAATGCACGCACGTGAAGTGTGATTCCCTTTAGCGCCGTTTTGACACCGAAATGGCCAATCCATGTGCACTGAATCATTGAACGTGACATTTAAAGCCAGAGGGGAGATTGTACAGCTCTCCGACCCAAGAGTGCCGGGTCAATCCAGGCAGCAAATCAACCGGATAACGCGGCTGATGCGGACATCTGTCTGTGGCGTTATTAACAACGACCTTTAGGTCAATATTTGTCTGTTTTTGGGATTTTTTTTTAAGCGTACCAAGTCAGTGAAAGCAACTTTCTTACTCCCTTGCGAGAGGTAATTTACAGCACGTTGCAAAAAATACATTCTTGACAAGCTAAAAAAATCTTGAGATTAGACAATAAATCACGTTCTTTTTTCTTACAAGATACATTAACTATGTTAGGATTAAGAGTGAGAGATTATTTTGATAATTTCAAGAAAAAAGGACTTGAGTTTTCCTGCTTATAAAAAATGCTTATTCTGATGATATTTTACACTAAATCGAGACATTTAGACATTGTTTTTTCACAGATCTTCCCGAAACAATAAATGTGAAGTGCAATTGTCTCATTTTAAGAACACAAGGTTTCTCAATTGAAGAAACTAGCTACTTTTTTATATTTAAAGCCAATGAGAACAATAACTCAAATGCAGAAACAAATCTATCACATAACAAGATTTTTTGTCTGGTTTTAAACCGTCTTATCAAGTAAAATGTTCTCATTGGCAGATCATTTTATTTTTGTAATAATTATTTTACTCATTTTTGTTTTTTATTTTCCATTTTTTCATGTGGATTTTTTTGCAGTGCAGAAGGTCTTGGAAGTCTCGACGTTCTGGCCCAAAGCTGTTGTATATAATTCAGAGCAAAAAAAATATATATATAAATGTATAATCTCCCAAGCAAACGTGGGCTTTAAAAGCACTTGATGTGTAGAAAATGGCCGCTGCGAGCAAAATCAATAGGAAGCTCCGCACTCCCGAGTCGGATGGAAGCGAGAGAAAGTAGGTTTGGTTTTTTTTTGTGCAGCAGCACTTTGTTGTTTCAGCCTTTGTTGTTTGCCTCCGCGCGTCGGACATGCCTTTTGTCTCTCTTAGTCTTGAGAAACAACCCAAGCTTGGCAGCCAATCACAATCAGCCAATCTTCCCCGTCCCACCCCATGCTGAGTTTCCGTGGCAACCTGTCCAACCTCCATGCTACGCTCCCTCCAGATGGGCTGCTCGTGTCACTCAGTCAGCGTCGTCTGAGAGAACGTTCGGCTTTATCGTGATTGGTTGATTGGTGGAGTGATTTGCATTCAAACGTATTAGTGTTTGCGTAGGTTTCCTTCAGGTCCCCAACAACATGGAAATTGTCCACAGGTGTGAGTGTGAATGTATCGTTGTGTCCTGCCCTGTGATTGGTTGTCCGATCCAGGGTGTGTCTGACAGGGTTGCTGGGATTGGCTCGTGCTCCCTGCGACCCAGAAACTGAAAAGCGGTATAGAAAAATATCTGGATTGTTTATGACTAGTTATTGCTAGTATTTTTACGTGTGGTATTTTTTGCTAGTTCCAGACTGGCTTTAGGTTGTGAAGTGTTTCAGCTTTTATTGCTTGTGTTCGTTCACTAGCCTTGGCCTTTAAACGATGTTTTTTAGTTGTAGGTTTTATTTTACTGATCTTTCGTTTGACTGCGATGAGTAGGCTTTTTCAAAATACGCATCATGTGATTGAAAATCAAAAATGTCATTCAGTATTTTCAAAAGTGCCATTTTTTACTATTTAAACCCTAAAAAATAATAGACAAATGGGAGCAAATAGTCCAGAAAAAAAGTGCTTTGCACATTTGAGAAAAGAGAAAATTTAATATATATATATATATATATATATAAATATATATATATATATATACACGCACACACATATACAGTGTATGCATATATATGTGTGTATATGTATAAAGTTACATTTTCTGTGTAACTAGTAAATAGTGTCTTTATCTGCTTCAAATAATGCCAAAATGAATCAAATGCGCTACTCGCCGCTGTTGGATGGAATCCAGACGCTCTAAACGTAAACGTGTAGCGTGTGCAGCACAGTGACACGTGTTTCAGGCCTGTTTTACTGTCCAGATTTAGTTCTATCTCAAGATCCCATTGATTAAACTGCATCTGTCCGTCACCCGGGAGGAAACGGGAAACTCATTACATCAGATGGATTCCACCTCCGTTCCGCCGACTGAGTTGTGAGTGTCTCCTCAGTGTTTGTCTCCAGAGGAAGAATAAAAAGCAACATTTAACCACATGCGACTAGTGGTTTTATGTCTGCATCTGCGTTTTTAATTCAGTTTCGGGTTCTTAAGCAGATGCCTAATTTCCACAGGTTTATGTAGTGCGTTTATACATTTTAATACAAAAATATATGTCTTTTGAGATGCTCGACAGAGGTGTAAAGAGTAGCTGGGAAAACATACTTGAGTAAAAGTATGAATACCTTACTGTAAAACTTACTTCATTACAAGTAACAAGTCACCAATTCCAAGAAGACTTGAGTAAACGTTGTAAAGGATCAAATTTTAAAATAACTGAAGGATTTTACTCTTTTTGAATTTAGGCTCAAAAACACCAAGGAATGTAAAAAACGAAAAAGAAAAAGAAATGTTTATTATGTTTTATGTCATAGTATAGAAATGGAAATGGCAGAACAAAATAGATTAAAAACAAACAGTCAAACTGAAATCTGCAAAAAAGTCGAATCGCTAATTGACGTTTCCGTGATTTAGCTTATAAATAGCATCCAGTACCTTCAGCATCCTGCAGATGGCGATATCGTCCTCCCCAAGAAATGAACAGAGGCAAAAAAAAATGCCGACTTGTCGCACACAATCACAATGTAACGAGTAACGGTGAGTGTCCATTCAAATGTAGTGGAGTAAAGATACTCAATCACAAATATAGTCAAGTAGAGAGTAAAAGTTGCTTATATTCTTGTGATACTCAGCACAAGTACAAAGTAGCCAAAATACTCAAGTAGCAGTCCATTTACTCAAGTACTTTGCACCACTGAAGCTCTGTGATTCAGAATCAGTTCCCCGTGACACATAAACAGAACAAGCGGTTTAAGGGCAGCAGTGGTTTGGTTGGACTGGTCCATCAGGAAGCTGGACTCCACTGTTAAGAGCGAGGACGTCCAGGCTTATCTGACGTTTCTCGGCCCGCAGGAGCAGATTCAAACCCATTGTTTTTCTGGCTGTAAAGTGTCTCCGTCGAGCTTCTGCTTCCTGTCTCCAGCCGACAGTTGGATGAACCTGGCAAACGTAGATAAAATGTCTCTCGCTGTGCATCAATTATTGATTTCGCCGTGGCACTAGAACCTCTGCTGTATATCTGATTAATTAATTTTAAAATAGTTCAAGTAGTATTAGACCAAGCCGGAGCGATGTTCACCTACATGAAGCTTCTGTACATTAGAATTACACTTATAGGTTCATTTACAATATTCATTATATTCTTGTATAATGTTATTTAGTGTTTAAGTAAATCCCCCACACGCAGAGGTGTCAAGTAACAAAGTAAAAATACTTTGTTACTTTACTAAATTAGAATTTTGGCTTACCGTGTGTTTATACATTACTTGAGTAATAATTTTTCGCCTGGTTTTTAGTTCTACTCAATTACTAAAGTAGAATTTTGTCTTACCGTGTGTTTATACATACATTACTTGAGTAATTATTTGTCGCCTAGTTTTTAGTTCTACACCTTTAAGTTGTATGCAAATAACTGTATTTTCTACTTCTTACAGGTTCAATGTATTTTTGTATTGTAGTATTTTAACAATGTGTAACAATTAAGTCCTATAGAATAAAAAATTTTTTAATGGCTCTTTCCCATGTATTAGTTTTATGCTTAGTAAAAAGGTTGAGTTGATGCTTTTACTTCCACTGAAGTCTTTTTTAAACTGTAGTTACACTTCTACTTGAGTAGATTTGTGCAAAGTAAAGTGAATTTGACTTCTTTTGACAGCACTTCCCTTATAATTCCTAAACCGCATAAGTAGTCAAACTAGCCTTATCCTAATTTAAATGTTTTGTTATTAAAGCTAAAAATAATTTAGAATCTGTATTTGTTTGCCGAAGTCGTCTGCTTTTAGTAGGTCTCTCGTGCTGGAGAAGTAGGACAGAACACTGACTGATTTATGGTTTGGGATGATAAAAATCCAGCTTTTCCTGAGGCCGTGTCATTTAAATTGGCTCTAGAAAATGGCTCTTTTCTTTCAAGGGAGTGTAAAACCTTTTCAGAGTTCATTTCATCTCCATAAGAAGCTCTTGGATGGAGTAAGTGATGCTTTATGTGAATCGAGAACAATCAGACGAGGCCAATGTTCCACTACTAGAGAACACAGAGTTCTAAACTATAGGACGGGCACTAAATATTTGACATTGCTGATTGATGTGTTAAATGGATTAGCCACTTTTAATAGCCATTAGCCTGTAGCTCGGTCCTTTTTTAGCTAGTTTGAGCCGCTGCCAGGATCTATACTCACTACTCAAGGCCTTAGTGAAGCTACAACGATTAGCGATTAGCTTAAACACCAGCTATATTCTTAGAATCGGTGTAGTGGCTAAATAACTCTAGAAGAAAAAAAGATACATGAAATAAATACAGTAACATGGGGAACAGTTTTCTGTCTGTTTACAGCGTGAAATTTGGAATAAACCCATTGATAGACATAGCAAGTGGAATATTAGCACCCGCTACTGGAGATATTCTGTACTACATTTAGAAATTATTCATATAGTATCTGAATACTATTCAAATAAAAAAGCCACAAGTTAGATTCGTTATAGAAGTATTTTTGAGAAATATTTATCCAGATTTTTTGGTTTCTGCAAAGTCAGAACAACAAGAAAGTAATGAGGTGCTTATGTTCGCATATTAATAGGACTTTTATTTTGTGCCTAAAAATCAGGGGTTAATTTTATTTGCGCAAATAAGATATTTATAAAACCTACAACTATTTACAAATCTTACATAAAGTAAACGTACAAAAATTAACCGTAGAAAGAAATCAAAAACAGCAAGAAATGTGTTGCGGTGGCAGAAACTTCCTGTATAAGAGACTAACGTGCAGAAGAAAAATATGTTGTTAAATAAATACAAGCAAAAAAAGAAACAAAATAAAAATCAATAAAATACAGTATTGTGCATTATATAAGAACTAAGAACAGTGTATCATCAGTATGTACAATATTGCACATACAAATACAGTATTGCACCGTACTCATATACATTGCACTTAAATATTTTATATTGCAATACATACTGGATATTGCTATATTTTTTTCTGAATATCACACATTCTCTACGTAGTCTTTGGTATTTCAAAGTCTTCGCGATAACGTACAGATGAAAAATACAGTATGTATTAAAAAATCACAAGCAAAAAAATAAATAAAAAAAAAACACAGTACTGTGCAATTAATAATAACTAGAAAGAGTGTATTACATCAGTATGTACAATATTGCACAACATGCAGATGCAGTATTGCACCGTAGTTATATGTATATTTCATTTGAATATTTTATATTACCATTCATATATTGCATTATTTTTTTTCTGAATATCACACATTTTCAACATGGTCTTTGGTATTTCGAGGTCTTCTAGATAAACATATGTATTAAATAAATAAAAGCAAAAAAAAATTAAATCAGTAAAATATAGTATTGTGCTATAAATAAGAATTAGGAAGAGTGCCTTACACCAGTATGTACAATATTGCACTTACAAATACAGTATTGCACCGTATTCATATATTGTTCTTGAATATTTTATATTGCGATCAAGTTAAGTCAAGTTTTATTTATAGAGCACAGATTTAACACAATCGTAGTAGATCCAAAGTGCTTTACATGAGTAAAATGTATATAATACATATATTGCTTTTATTTCACAAGTGTCACACATTTTTTATCTGGTCTTTGGTATTTGAGGTCTTCGAGATAACGTACAGATGAAAAATATGGATTAAATAAATACAAGCAAAAAAAAAAAAAATCAATACAATACAGTGTTGTGCAATAAATAAGAACTAGAAAGAGTCTATTACACCAGTACGTACAATATTGCACCGTACTCATATATTGCACTTAAATATTTTATATTGAAAGACATAAATTGCATTATTCTTTTCCCAAATATAACACATTTTCCACGTGGTCTTTGGTATTTCGAGGTCCTTGAGTTGAAAAATATGTATTAAATAAATACAAGCAAAAAAATAAAAAATAAAATACAGTATTGTGCAATAAATAAGACGGTACTCATATATGGCACTTAAATATTTTATATTGCAATACACATGTTGCATTATTTGTTTCTGAATATCACACATTTTCTACATGGTCTTTGGTGTTTGGAGGTCTTCGAGATGCTCAGGCGTGTTCCTTCAGCACACCTGAGATAAAGCTAGCCGTGTTTACTACAGCGGAGACCTTTATCTCACTCAAAGCGCTGAAGCAGAAATGTCATCATACGTGTTCCACACTCGAGGGTCTGGCCGAGGCTCTTATCATCCCCACTGCCATCTTCAGCTTCCTCTGTGCTGGAGTGAAAGACCACAAGCCTGGCACACACACCCCTGCCATTCACCTTTGGGTTCTTGAATTTGAACCTAACAATCTAATCGAAGAGTTTGTAGTAGGATGGGATCATCATTAGGCTTTTCTGAATCCTAACTTTTTATGAGTATGGATAAGTGTTTGTTAGATTAGCGAACACTCCCGTGGCGTAAGATGAGGAGAAATGAGGAGACGGTAAATTTAAAGAGGTTTTGGAAGCGACGATCCAGAAGTATACATATTCATTTATAATACAGATGTATTCTTGGTTAGCCTGCTTATAATCAATATTCGACTGTCAAATCAAATAAATTCAGGACAATTCGGAAACATTTTGATACTCTTATGTAGCATCAAACAGACTATATATTTACAAAGATTAGATTCAACTTTATTGTCATTGGCAAGTACAGGTACGAGACTATGAAATGCAGTTTGGTCTAACAAAGAAGTGCAGAAGTAGCAATAACTGTTATAAAGTGCATATTAAAGATACAAGTGATATATTGTGTACACATGTAATTACATATATACACATGTACACATATTATGGTTGGATAATAATTATGGGGGAATATACAGAGGGGTTGTATGCAGTTGATATTACATTGTGTTGTCTAACTTGTGACGTGAAAGTAGTGCTACTTTTACAAATAAGCGAGTATTAAAATCTTCAAATAAAGTGCTTAACTTTAAAAAGAAAAGGTAAAGGAAGATAGTGTGTCTAATGTGTGTTTGTTTTAAAAAAACTAAAAATCTAAACATACCCCAATAATTGAACAGTTTTAAAAGCTCACAGTTTTTATCAGACACACTGGTTTAGTCTCACAGTGCGTATTATGTGTAGAAAGGAATTTGTCCATTACGGATGAAAATCCATTTTCACTGTCCACTTTTCTCTTCTTGACCAGTGACATTTTTATATTTATCATTATCTCTTCCTTTTTCTGCCTCACCCGTCCCAACTTTTGCCTTTCTATTGTGTCTCTCCCGTTCTCGGTGTCTCTCTTTGTTTACAATCATTTTTAATGCAATAATTGTGCCTCAAATCAAATTCAAATTGTATTTGTCACATACACATTATTTTGCAGCAACGTGCAGTGAAATTTATTTGACAATCGTCCGGCATATAAACATAGTCGTGGGGGGTAAAGATAAGAGATAAAAGCAATAAGATAAAATATGAGATATAAAATGAATGAAATATAAGATGAAATATAAAATATATAAGATGAAATATAAAAAATAAAAATACAATAAGGGAGAAAAATACAAGATAACGTATAAAAAATAAAAATACAACAAAGAGAGACAAATACAAAAAAACTGAAAAAGTGACTCGAGTGATGCAAGTAGTAAAGATGTTTAAAGTGTCTAATGTTTAAAGTGTTTACAGTTAAAGTGCAATCGTTAAAATGTAGCTCCTGAGATCGCTTTACTCGCATTAATTTAATTCCAAAGTCAAATTAAAATCAAAGTCGCGTCTGTCTCATCTGAGCGTATTTTTGTCTTGATCTTCTCACAGGACAGCTTTCCCGCTCGGTTTGGTGGAATCCATTTTGTCAACCAGCCTTGGTACATCCACGCTCTGTACACCGTCATCCGGCCGTTCCTCAAAGACAAGACAAGAAAAAGGGTGAGCGCCTCGTCCATTTCCATATTCGCAACATATAAATTTCCATATTTTTCCATATTCCCAACAATTTTTCCATACTGGTTGATGTAGTCAAGGCAATTGTCTTTTCTGCCGTGGTAGATCTTCATGCACGGGAACAATCTGAACAGCTTGCACCAGCTGATCTTGCCCGAGATTCTGCCATCTGAGCTGGGTGGAATGTTGCCGCCGTACGACATGGGCACCTGGGCCAGGACGCTGCTCGATCACGCGTATGATGAGGAGACGGATTACTGCCCCGAGTCCTACACCCTGTCTGTCAAAGACCTGGAGAAAGATCTGTCTCCCAAATCCATGAAGAGGTTTGTGATAAAGCGTTATCTCCTAATTAAAACAGGTAGACATATTGATGGAACTGTACAAAATGTGTTTCTTGTCTTTAACGGTGTGCTAACCATGCTAAAGCTAACATGTGCGCTTTGAGACAGTTAAAACTGTGAAAAGCGCCTCACAAATGCTCAGAACTTGAACTTGAACTTAACAAGCAGTGCTCATTATATGTTGCTTGCATGGGAAACACCAAATTTTAAATGCCATTTTTGAAGTCTTCATTCTTGCAATATCATCCAGAAAATTGGACCGAATATCAATAATATGCATTTTTACACGAGGTGATGAATTACTGCCTCAAATCTTACGCTCTGTCCACCCAAGATCTGGATAAAGATCTTCCTAATACATGAAGGGGTTGTATTGACAATTTTATCTTGTGACTTAATATGATAGCAATCCTGTCGAAAAAGAACAAACTATGTGTCTTGTCTTCAATGGTGTGCTAACAATGCTAAAGCTAACACACAGCGTTCATAACCTTTGAAAATGTGTTTTAATCAGTGTTTCCAGCTAATTTTCTAACTTTAACAAGGTAGCAAAAACAAGACCAAGCTGTTAGCGTGTGCTAAAAATGCTAAAGCTAACAAGCAGTGTTCAGCAAATGTCACTTGCACTGGAAACACCCTATTTCCCTTTTTAAAGTTTGGATTCATCAAGACTGTTGGCCTAAATGTCAATGATAAGCAATTCTATGTGAGGAGACGGATTACCACAGCAAGTCATTAACTCGCTCTGTCAAAGAGGAGAAAGATCTGCCTCAGAAATCTTTGAAAATGCCTTTAATCAATGTCTAAACTAAACGAGGTAGCAATATGTACAAAACAGAGCAAACCATGTTTAATTTCTCTAAATGTGTGCTAACAAAGCTAAAGCTAACAAGCCGTGTACAGCAAATGCGGTTTGCCATGGAAACACCGAGTCTCAAGGTTTCGTTCTAGTGAAATCATCAAGAGAATTGCATCGAATAACAAAAATAAGCATTTTTGCCAGAGGCTGAAAGATGCTCGGGAGTTTGTTAGAGGAATCAAACGCTAGCTACATGTGTTTCTCGCCGGCTTCACAGCTTAGCAACCGTCTCCCCCGTCGCGTGAATAAACACGGCTGTTACTTACTACGATTTTAGCTGGAGTCACACGTTTCAGCGAGTGACTGTCAAACAGAGGAACTCGCGGAGTGCATCGTTTCACTGAATGTCTCCGGGGCCGAGACGGCGCTACTTACTGGGTCATGAAATCAGCACGCCGTGGCCGCTAGCCGCATTAGCTGACAGACTGCGAGCGCATTCCAGCATTTAGAGCGTAAACACATATGTGAAGAACCTGTGGCAAGAACAGCTTTTTATCCACCCGCTTGCATGTGCATCAAGTGTGTCGGGCTTATGCCAAGCACCCGCGGGCACTAGTGTTCATGAGCAAGTAGGTCTTAGATGTTTCTCCGCTGCTGAGATCCAAGAGCAGTGTGGGTTGATAACAACAGGCGACACCATTCGGTCAGGAATTATACTCTGTTAAACAATATTGAATAGTAAAATGATCATTTAGTCATTGGTCCATTGCTTCTGTTGGTGGGTTAACAGGGATAAGCTGTTTGATACACACACACTTGCCTTAAATTCCCATGGTAATCGTATGAACAAGGTCCAGCAAAATGTCCTCACTAGTGACCACAGGTTCACACTTTGCCGTAAAAAGGGCAACACTTTGATGTCAGAACACACGCACACACACACACACACACACACACACACACACACACACACACACACACGTCAAAACACACACAAGCACACATACACACACACACACATGTTCTAGGGCTAGGCCATTTTTTTTTACATTTTATAATCTGTTTTTCCTTTATCTAAAAGAAAAAAACAGACAACAATATTTTTAAATATTGTACATTGGTTTGCTAGATGCTAGATGACCAATCATAACATAAAACTGGAGTCTTCTTTTATTTCTGTTCAGGAAAACTTAAGTCTGGAAATTTGTTTACGTGAGAGTGTTGTGTCCTGCTCTGGGATTGGCTGGCCACCAGCATGTGTGTCCCGCCTCCAAGCCCAGACATGCTGGGATTGGCTCCAGCTCCCCGTGACCCAGAAATAGAAATGAAACACTAATCACAAGTTAGAGAACGTTCCATCATACATCAACTCTTTTATACACAAACTTGCATTTTCAAAGAACTTTGACTTGAATTGCACACACTTCAAAGTTGAGTTGCATGTCCCTCAAATCCCGAGAAGTCCTTCACCCCCCCCCCCCACATTCAAATCCTGTTTTATGGTTGTGTCCTCCTCACCTCCTCAGGTCCCAGTCCGTGGTGGAGCCTGGAGTCCTGAAGCGGCCGGAGAAGGTCAAGAGCGAGGACGAAAACATGCAGCCGTTGCTTTCCCTGGACTAGACTGTTTCTCACTCCTGAGAAAACCACTGTACAGATGCTTAGAAGAGGCCAGAGCGTGAGAGAAGAAGCCTCCAGAAACACCGCAGAGCGTTTCCAAGCGGCGGACGTCCCTACGTAGTTGTCAAGTGCCAATTCGAATCTGTAAATACACTCCAGCGGTTCCAGATGTGAGGGCTGCAGCTGTAAAGACTGCTGTGAATATCCTGTGTGTGCTTCTCCTCATTATTCTGTAGAACACGGCGAATCATGCTTCTCAAAACGATCTCGGATGGGAATGTGACGGCTTCCGCAAAAGAGAGAAAGAAAGGAAGAAAACCTCATTGTTCGTTTCACTGCAGATGCCACGGCTGAGAATCGTTTTTATGGCGCGTCGTGAACATTTATTTGACCGTTTTTGCTTTACTATTCTTGCATCGTAGAAGCGTTTGTTCACATTTTAAAGGCCTGGGGTGATTTTTCCTCATCGGTCTTGCTGTTTACACCAAGTCGTAGATCTGTCGAATGGAAAATGTATTTTTCATACTTCTCCGAGAACCAGCAGCGATAATTCGTAAAGCAAGAGCGAGGCCATTTACTCTTTCGATGTTGGTCTAATTCGACAACAAGAACTAGCGACGACTTGTTTTACGACTTATTTTTGACGTCGGCTGCGATTGTGTGCTTTTACATGCATTGTTCGGGAATATTTCATGTGATATTTAAATCAAGTATCAGTATATATATTTATATGGGTTGGGTATTTTTTCCATGTATTGCATTTTTTGGTCAGTATTGCTAAACTAATGTGTTTGAAGTGTGACACGCGGCCCAAAGAGAACACGGTATTGTGCAGTGACACGCGATTGTGCATGTGTTCACGTTTATTTCTGCATCCGTTTGCTCAGAGAATCCTTCCAATAGACATGTCAGGCTGGTTTTTGAGCAAAAGCAATACTCACGTCGCTCAACTTTTGATTTTGGTGCTGCGTAAGTCGCTTTTTATGCCAAGAGAACGAGTTATTAAGCTATAGTGTTACATAACAGCGAATGTAAACGTTGAAATTGACATTTTACTACAAAAACGACCCCTGAAATTCTAAATGCTCTTAAGTGGCGAGTCTTTGAATAAAAACTAGATGTGATGGAAAACGAATTACAAAATTTTGCAACGATTTAGAGTAAAAAAAACAAGTCGATTTATCAAAAAACGTCAGTGTTTTGAGGCCTATTGTTCTGTAAATTCGTATATGGTGCATAATTTACACACAATAAGAGTTTTTACTTGTTCAAGAGTTTGCTTAATGTTTCCATTCTAAGAATTACGCATACTAACTTGACGTTTTTTACGTACATAAGTGGCTTAAGGTGTAAATTACGTACCTTCCTCAATTGACTGACGCTGTTTGTATGTAGTATTTTGGCTTTATAGATTTTAAAGTCATGTTTACAGAACTCCAAACCAATCATTTAAAGGTTTTTCTCAGACTTTTATTTTCCATGGGCTTTACATGTGTTGTCATCTTGTTTGCCGAAGTCTCACGGTTTTCACATTTTATAGGCATGATTTTCACATTTTTAGCGTTTAACACATGAACAGTTTACAAACGTTGGGTTGTTTTTGTCACTTGAGACGTTCTCCAAGGTTGAATGCTGTTTTTCGTCCGTTGAAATTGGCTTTTTTGAATCTGAATGTAATTCTCCAGAGTCGAGAAACATCTACATTATGAATATACACGAGGCGCATTATGGTGATGAGAAAAATGACTTGGGTGTTGATTGGTCGAGCTGTTCTAGTGGGATTAACACATCTGTATTCCTCTGTTATTGCTCATGATGGATTATAATCCCATTTGTTTGTAACCTAGGCAGTCAGAATGTTGATCGCTTGTACGTTTTCTATAGATACGTCTTACCAAAGCAACCCCGAGTCAAGAACACCCTCATTTTCACTGCTTTTCTAGAAGTCTACATGGAAATTTAAATATGATTACGATCTTTGCATTATCAGCTTGTTTTTGTCATTCCACTTTTGATTGTATTATAGGATGTTAGTGCTGAGAAGCCCGTGCGGTTTAGAGGTGTTACCATACGCGACACTACATGTGGTTTAAAGGAACACGTTGAATGGAAATAAATGTGTATATGTCCTTTTAAAACGCTGAGAAAAGTTATGTAACAAATTGCGACAAGCAGCTAATAAATATTGATACATAGTTTAAGGTTGCGTTTGTTCTTGAGTCTTTTTTGTAAGAGCGACACTTTGTGACACGTATTCTCCTTGAAGTATTTTTGGTGTGAAAAAAAATTGACCGCTTTTCATCCAGGGTTTAAATTTAATTCCAGAATCTAATGATTTATTTTATTTCTTTCCTTACTCTCTGCCTGATCTAACGGGAAAAGCATCTTAACAATAGATCGTAATAATGGCATTTACTGTGTGTGGTGTGTTTAATAAGATGCTTGTATTTTTTGTGTCTTTGTTTTCCTCGAGGAACAGTTTGCTGACTGTACACAACAAAATGAAAAAAAAAATGGTGTGCTCCTGTCCAGATCTGACTGTGCTGACCGCTCCGACTGTGCTGAGTAAGCGCCGGACACGCCCAGAGCTCCCGTGTACAAACACAGCTAAACCAAAAATGTCCTACTGCATTATTTAGGAAGGGCATTTCGCCGGTCCATGCTGTCAGACTCCGGCTTTCTGATGTTTGTGCAAAAACAGAATATACTACAATAAATATGTTTGGGGGATCCAGCTCTGTTATCTAGGACATTTCCTGTTCTTCAGAGAAAGACCTGGTTTTACCAGTACAGTCCTTGTATTGCAGAGGAAGTCACAGTTTTTAAAGTACATTATCCACTTCAAATTAGCAGGTACACAAATTGAATCTATATGGTTTGTGCGTACTTAAGATTAGCCATGCCCACAACTCCATGAAACCAAGCGACTAAATAAGTCTGAACACAGCGAAGATAAACAAAACTAAGAGAAGCAGTACGGCTGTTTTGTGGAGGGACGGACATTGATTGGGGACATATTTTATGGGGACAGACTTTGTGTGTCAGGGATATGTTTAGTGGGGACATTCGCTGAATAGCAATGCTAGCCCATGTTTTGTGTGGACAGTCTCCATAATGCAATGCTAGTCCATGTTTTGTGGGAACAGTCTTCGTATTGCAATACTAGTCTTTGTTTTTTGGGGACAAGCCCTGTGGGGACATAGCAGGGCTGGTGCCAATTTTGTTTGGACAGTCATATTTCAATGATGGACTATGTTTTGTGGGGACAGTCTCCGTCCTGCAATGCTAGTCTAAGTTTTGTGGAGAAAGACGTTGTATAGCACGACTAGTCCATGTTTTGTTGGGACAGTCTCTGTATTGCAATGCTAGGCTATGTTTTATGGGGTCAGTATCAGGGGTAGTCCATGTTATTTGGAGACATTCTTCGAACAGCAATGCTATTCTCCTTAATGCTAAAGGAGGGACTGTGTAACAGGGAGAGCTCATGTTTTGTTGGGACAGTCTCTAAATTGCAATGCTAGTCTATGTTTTATGGGGACAGACTCTGTGTGTTGGGGTAGTCCGTGCTTTGTGGGGACATTCTTCGAATAGCAATGCTAGTCTATGTTTTATGGGGACAGACTCTGTGTAGCAGGAAAGTTTATGTTTTATGGGGACAGACTCTGTGTAGCAGGAAAGTTTGTTTTGTGGGGACAGACCCTGTATTGCAGTGTCTCAACTCCGTAGGCTTAACCGTGTCTCTATAATCTTGCAAAGTTTACGTAGTGGTTGATTTTTGGATGAAATTTCAGTTTGACTGTCCCAAAATGATGTGCATATGCGCATCCGTTTAAATGTCTCAGCTTCACGTTGCTTTCTTCTCATCGGTTGAGACAACTGGAGCGGTTGTCTTATCCGAGCAGTTTCAAATTAAAATCAAGCATCGATCTGGCCTGGAGAAAACTAGCTTGATGCTGACAGCGGAAGAAATTGTGATATATAATTGAAAATATATGTTCACCAAAAGCAAAAGCTGAAGAATCGCGTCCCATCTTCAGCTGACACCAAGACGGCAATGCCATCGTTTTCCATCGGTGGAACCGTCACTTATTCGACAGATTTAAAAATAGGGAAGACCTCATTGAATTGCTCACGTTGGCTTTCTGGAGACCACCAAGTCCCACCTTCTACTGTATTATTTATAGGGAGTTAGTCCTGCTCAGAACATGAAGCGCTCGCTCTTGTGTGGCTGTCTGGCTGACCCAGATATCTCCGCACTTCATATGCGGGCTGGAGCCAACAAGACGGGCTTGGATTGCGAGAACTTCTCTTAAAATAGTGGATCTCCTCCCGTGGCTTTGAAGAGGCCGTGCTGGAGGCAATCGAGGCGGCAAAGCTGGAAATAATTCACCAGCTTCTATTTCTGGCTCCTAAATGAGCAGATTAAATTCAATTAAAATACAAACGTCCCTAGTTAGGGAGACTAGACATGACAGGAAAGGGAAGAAGCGTAAATGCTTTTAACATGAAGGCAGCTCTATTTAGATCAGTGAACTTACATTCTATTCTCTGCGAAGGTGATTGTGGGCGAGTTGAAAAATGAACGACTGCGCGTGAATTATTTAACACGCACTGGTGAGGAACATGTTTCCGATTGTGTGAAACCGTTTGGTCATGAAGTAATAGAATTAATACTTGGATCTTAAATACAGTTGTTCATCATATTTACATAGTTTTTTTGACTTGTGACATTTGAACGCATGAAAAGCCACGGATCGTTTATGCAAAGTGAAATGAAAAAAATTCAGTGTAGACGAAACAAAAAGTCATCTTTTATTTGAGAATTGACCAATCATTGCATGTAATTCCAAAAAAAAAAAAAGAACGAAACAATTGAATGGCAAGTCATATCGTATCGATATTTATCCAGAACATGCAGACGACTGAAAAAAGTGAAAATAATACATTAATAAATACCTCTAATTCCTATTATCGTTGTTCTGTAATTTAAGCATTCAAACATTTCAAAAATAAATTATCACTCGTATGTGTTTTATTCTTTAACGTTCATATTTAATCATGTAAACACTTGCGTTTTCCATGTAAACCGTCTTTTTGTGGTAAGGCAGCCCATAATTTAATGAAACACCAATGTTTAATGCATTTTATCAGACGGTCACCAATACTTTTATTATTTAAACAATCACAACCGAGTCCAATCTATGGCATTATATGTAAATTAGACGTTATGTCCAGCCACGTGGTTCATCTACATTCATCTGCAGATGATCTGATGATGTTTCAGATGAACTTCAAGTCCAGTAGTTAAAGAGCAAAGATCATTCAACTTAAGGTTTCAGTGTAAGACAAAGTTGCATGAATTATCATCATAGTGACCTCTACTGTTACAGTGCATCAGATCACCAGCTTAAACTCCTATTGGTCAAGTTTAATACACATCTCTACACCACTGAAACTCACAAGTCGTTACCAGGCTATTACGCCTCCATCAACTTCATTAATAGTGATAAACTAACAAAACCAGAATTTAGTTTTTACAATATATACTTTTTATAGGACAGTTTCTAAATTGGCCGGCCAACTCGGACTTTGGGCTAGACAGTCAGACAATATTTGATATGCTTGAGTCTATAGTTTTCCAAACTGGCCAATCAAATCCTGATTTTGAAGAAACATCGCCAATTAACATTTAAGAAACAGTGAGGAAATTGGGTGACCAGATTAGGAATTTGCTTTAAATAATAGCTTTTATTATATTATATATAGATTAGCTTTTATATTTATTTTATGGCCAAGACACAGAAATTGCCAGAGTGGACATTGGCCAGCCAGATTAGAGATTAGCAGTAGTGCTGTATATTTATTTTCAGGCCAATACACAAAAATTGACAAAGTGGAAATTGACCAATTTTTGAGTTTTGGCCTGAAAATAATTACAGTGATTCTGTAAATTCCCAATCTGGCTGTATACATTCTACTTCAGCCAATCTTTTAGAGGCCTACACACTTTTTTTAATCAATGCTAATCTGGCCGACTAATTTCAACTTTGTCAATTTTTGTGTATTTGCCTGAAAACAAATTCACAGCAATACTGCTAATTCTTAATCTGGCCGGCCAATGTCCACTCTGGCCATTTTTGTGATTTGGCCATAAAATAAAAAGCGATGTTGCCAATTTCTTAACTATGTTTCTTACTTGTAGTCAAACTCTGCGTTTTGACCATAATATAAATTAAAAATGTATCCCAGTTGTTATATTTATAATATTTCACTAAACTATTAATTAAATAAAACTCATGTCTGTTAAAGAGATAATATCAACTCAAGGAAAAACTGATACGGTGAGTGATTTTATTTATTTATATTTGTTAGCATTTTAGCTTTAATCCGGCACTCAGTCCAAATGCATCCGACTCCCTATTTGATGTATTATTTAGAATCTCAGTGGCTATGCAAACAGACCCTCAGACTCCAGACCCTGTGTAAAACCCAGACACACTAACTATAATCTTATTAGCAATGAGTCCGGGGAAATGGCCTGTGCTGAAAGATAAGAGCCCGGGAGTCACTGTCTGTTATACGATTATAAGCAGAAAGCGGCTTTCCCAAGGAGAAAAAAAAACATTTCTGGAAAGACTTCCGAGATTCCGTGCGAATAGTGAAAATAAAAGCGGCACAATCGTCCCCACGACATGTAAACCGACGATTAAGATTTGACAAATTCATAAATAAATAGGCAAACACTCATTTCCAGGAGATGGATCCTGAATTTAAAAAGCTCAATTTGAATTAGAATTTTCGGTTTTTGAAGTTTCAAAAAAATGTGCGTAAATCTCAGTGATGGAGGGTGAAGCAGCAGCAGCAGCAGTGTGTGTGTGTGTGTGTGTGTGTGCGTGTGCTAGTGAGCAGCCGCTCGGACCTTCTGCTGCATCAGCGCTGCCCTCTGCTCCATCATGGCCCTCATCACGCTGGGGTTAATGGCGGGACTCATGGCTGGAGACATGGGCCGCAGCGGATACTGGCTGGATTTGGAGCTCATTAAAACACACTGGAAGTACGGGATCTTGCCTGCAGCGGCGAGACAACACATCCTCCATCATTTCTGCACCGTTTTCAAAGCTTGGCTGGAGACAGAAGTCAGCGTTACCTGGTTTCTTGCCCTCCGTGATGTTCTCCTCGCCTTTCAGATCTTCTGATGGAGGATGTGGAGAGAAGAAATGAACAAATGAACCAGGATTTTCAAGTTAAGAAGATCCACTGACTGAATGTGACTTTACTTGTAAAAGTAAAGTCACGTAAAGTAAAGTAAAGTGAGATTGTCAATATGGTGAACCATATCGAAATAATTGAGGTGAGTTGGAAATACGCAAAGAAAAGTGTGGAACACGCGTGAAGCCTCGTGTCTCGAGACTAAAGGGCGTGAGAGGTGTAAACAGAGGTGTGAAGAGTACTTGAAAACCATACTTGAGTAAAAGTATGGATACCCTACAGTAAAAATTACCCTATTACAAGTTACATGTCAGCAATTCCAAGAAGACTTGTGTAAAATTCGAAAATTATACAACTTTAAAAGAAAAGTTTTTTACTGCAGATGTACTGAATTTATGCTTAAAAACACCAGGTTATCTAAAATCCTTATTTATGAGGTTTTATTTTCTAATTACAAAAAAGGAAAATTTAACACCTCAATGTTTCAAAATGGCAAAAGAATAGTAGAAAAAATACCAAAAAAAAATCTGTCTCAGTCAAACTCAAATGTAATTTGCGGTAGAAAAAGACGACTTGTTACATAATCACAATGTAACTAGTAATGGTCGTGTCCATTCAAATGTAGCTGAGTGAAGAGTAAATATACTCAAATCATAAATGTAGTCAAGTAGAGAGTAAAAGTTGGTTATATTTTTTGATACTCGGCACAAGTACAAAGTAGCAAAAATACTCAAGTAAGGCAACAGAGTCCATTTACTCAAGTACTTTACACTGACGTGTGTCAAAGTAAAAAGTAAAACTGAAACTGAAACGGCTGTTATAAGTGTCACGGCTCTAGACACAAAATGTTACAAAAAAAAGCAGGAGAATAAGAGTCTGAATAATTGCACTCATGAGTGTGAGTGTGTGTGTGTGTGTGTGTGTGTGTGATGTCATCTAATCTGGATCCAGGTGGTTGATTACAAGGACGCATCACCCAGTGACAAGTGTGATGACATCAAAAGGTCACGCAAGGTCGGGCGGGGTGTGACATCAGTGCATTATTATCTGCAGCTTGTGTCATTTCACTAATGCTTTCCAGCTCACGCAACAGTATCAGTGTGCGTCTGTTGTTTTAGGGAATTATCAAGGGCTTAAATATCAAAGCAGCGATGTTAATATATTAGATGGACGGAGATCGGTACCTCACTGTCGCCTGGAGTGTCTTCTGTGTTCTACGTACGTGAGGAAGTATGTTTGATCACACACACACACACACACGCACACACACACACACACACACTTTTCAATTACATGCATTCGGCGTTCAAATAAAAAGCTTCAGGCTCTCAGGCAGCGGATAGAAAGACGGAAATCTTACTGGCTGGAGCTGGTTCTTCTAATGTTTTTTCTGTAAACAGACAAAGTTTTAATCTGCAGAATTTACATAAAGCAAGGGTTTGTGAGGAATCTGTAAATTCAAAGTCTGCAATTTTTATTTTCTAGTTTGAGCATTATAGCCAAAATTACAGGCGAATTAGCAGAGCATCTCAGTTTGCCAACACAATTTTGAGGGCAATAATCAGAGGTGTAAAGTACTTCATTACGTAAATTGACTTTTTTACATGTTTTTTTGCTACTTTGTACGTGTACTGAGTATCAATAATCGAAGCATTTTTACTCTCAACTCCACTACATTTGTGATAGAGTAGCTGTACTCTTTACTCCACTACATTTGAATGGACAGCTGCGGTTACTTGTTACATTGTAATTTTGTGTGACAAGCTGGCATCAATTTATCGGTCTAACATGACAAAATACACTGTGATATGACTGTTGTTTAACCTAATTGTTTGAGAATCACTGAAATTATACATATTTCACAAGGTACATTTACCTGTAAACCATCTTAATCACTTGAGAAGCTACTCAAACTTGACCTTGAGTACCGCGAAGAGGAAGAATGTGTTTTACTCTTTTTAATTATATCATATAAAATTATTCAGAATTTTATTTAACTACTTTTTTTTGCACATTTGAGTGACTGAGACTGATTTATTTATGTTTTTAATCTACTTTGTTCTGCCAGTTTTAAGACATCATGGTGTTAATTTTCGTTTGGAAAACAAAACCTCATAAAAAGTTTGTGTTCACATTTCTTGGTGGTTTTAGTATGTTTTTTTGGGTGGCTAAATTCAGTGCGAGTAAAAGACTCAAGTTCTTTTAAAATTGGATACCTGGCTACTTCAACAAAGGGTTTTTGAAATGAATGACTTGTTACTTGTACTGGAGTAATTTCTACAGTTAGTATCTGTACTTTTACTCAAGTATGGCTGTCTGGTAGTCCATACACCTCTGCAAATAATGAGAGAAAGTGATTGAACACATCTCTCGCGAAGGGATTATCAGATAAAGAACAAGATTTCCCGCCACAGTTTGCTGAAGAATGGCTTTCTGGATCAGAAGTGCTTCTCACCTGGAGGTTCCTCGCCGCTTTTCTTCTCCACCGGAGCAGGTGTTGCTGAAAGCCGAACCCAATAGCGCATTAGGTGAGATTTATATTCACGACGAGGAAATTACAGTCATGATAACTGCACTCAGTGTCCATTTAATACATTTACAACACTTGACAGATCCAATTTCCCTGCCACGTCAAGCCTGAGCTGGTTTCTGTCCTGGTCTTGTGGTTAACGTACGAGTAAATGTTAGAACGACTAAAAATATACTCCATTATGGAAGTCATCAGAGTGAAAAAGTATATTAAAACATCACATCGTGAGTCTTCAATATTGAGTCATTCACTTGAACAATCACAAAACTGCTATTATTTTCATCGGAAACTGTTACTTTATTCATCAGAAACTGCTGCTTTACTCAATAGAAACTGTTACTTTTTCATCACTCTCTGTTACTTCTTTATCTACTTTAGTAAACACTTATTATTTTTTGTTTTTTTTTTTTCAGATTTGACCCCTAAATAGTGGTATAACATGTTTTATTTGTGAGATATTCTTTTGTGATTCTTCCAACATCATTCAAACTTACCCACAACTTCTACTTTAGGAAGTGGCTTGGATTTGGATGATGATGATGATGTGGTCTTCCTCTTGACTGCTGGAACAAGAAATCACAATTTAATAAAAATATCAAAGGAAATAATTTGACCAAGTATGAAATGAAATGAAGTTTTATGATTTTAATTACTAGAATTTTAATTATACGTATACCGTATATATATTTATATATTAATGTATTATAACTTGACATTTTATTTAAGGGACATTTTTATTTTCCCCATTTTTGCACCATTTTTAGTTACACGTTGAGCAAACTGATTTAATTATATGGCATGTACATAATTTTATATTTTACCTTAATTTTTCTTTTCAGTGATCATTTATATTTAAAGAACATAATCTCTGTGCTGTTTTCAGTCATTATTTAAGGTTCCATTTCTGATTTCCATTCCTGCCACTAGAGGGCGACCATAGTCAACATTCTTGTGATCTGTGTCTCTCCCACTAGTGTAATCAGCAGAATTTGCAGCACCTGTTAGTTAATCTGGTTCTCTATGTGGATTATGTTTGGTCACAAATTTGAACCAACTCTTGGATTTTTCTGGATTCTTTTCATCAACACGTTCTCCAGCGGCCCAGAGGTAAAATTTAGCACTAATTTGAGCTAAAATTCATAACCGGTTTTTGTGGTTTACTTTGTTTTATGGAAGCCAATATTTCAGGATAAGGAAAAAAAAAGTTTCTTTCACTTATTTCAGTCTTTGTTTTTTTTTATTTTTTATTATTGTTATGTCATTTAGTTGTAGTTTTTCCGCAGTGGTTTTCTATGAAGAGGTTGAGCTCTTCCACGGTGCTTCAGCTCTTAGTGGACATTGTGAATTCCAGTTAAGGTCCATAAAACGTTGAGAATGATTTCCTGTCAGCTCGTCCAGAGGCTTAGCACACAATAATTCCATACGGTCCATTAGCAATGTAAAATGTAATGACTTGTCGCTCAAGACTGACAAAAACCATTAATAAGATTTATATGTTTGTGGGAGAAATATTGATCGAGAAGCTTCAGTGAACTATAAAATCTAGAGAAAACAGCGTCTAAAGTTGCTCTAAATCATTTTGTATTTGCCATTAAAAAATAACGTTGTATTAAAATTAACGATTTGAGGCAAAATTAGCAGCTAACAGTTTTCTTGTATTTGTTACAGTATACAGTATTTTTACATACTTGTCATCTCATCCTGAAGCTAAATTAATAACTTGTGATTTTTTTTTTGAAGTGGAAACGATTTTATTTCCCACGGAATGTCTCACTTTACAAACAATTTTCAATCAAGGCTTTTATTATGTAATCGTTCACACCCTTGACTCTTGCCTTTATAACACTGCTTTAAAAGAAACTATCTCTTCAATTCAAAATTCTATTTTCAAATCAATATTATTATGATTCGGAAGCAAACCATTCTTGAATAGAAAGACCAAATTTACATTTTTATTGAAAATGACATGTTTGATTTTGGGAAGCGATATAATTATTTCAAAATGCTTCTGAAGGCTTCATGAGGTCGATTTACCTTTGTCCGGGATCTTTCCCACTTTAGCTTTCTTGCTTTCTGTCGTTTCTGAGGGAACAGTGATGGAGAAGAAAGGCCAAACATCAGCCACGTTGCTTTTCATGATAATTTCCAGCTATTTCATTGCAGAACTAAATCAATTAAGCAGTTGATGAACAAAATTAAGACAAACCTTTAGTAGAAGAGGGTTTTGCTTTCCCTTTCACAACCACTTGTTTCGTAAGAAATATGAATAAGTTAATAAACAACACATGAATGCATAATTAATCAGAAATGACCATCTCCTGCAGATATAAATATATAAGATTTACCAGTCTTTTTTGTTCTTTCCTTCTCAGCTATTGTCTCTAAAATGTAGAACAAATCAAGATGAAAATCAAAATCAAATTGTTATATTAATATATTAATTACAAATAAGCAACTGGACCTCTCTTGGGTTTGGCTTTGTCTTTGACTAGGGAGTCTGAAAATGACAGATAGAAGACAATAAATAAATAAATAAACCAATGTTTATTATCTTTAACTGCATATACTACTACTACTACTACTACTACTACTACTACTACTACTACTACTACTACTACTACTACTACTACTAATAATAATAATAATAGATTTTGTGAATTCACCTTTCTTTGCAGGAACAGTTTTGGCCTTTTCTTTTGGGACAACTGGGAAAATAGATACACACATTTTTTAATTGTTGTAGTTCTTCGACATCCACTAACTTTTTTTTTTTTACAGAATTACCGTTCTTTTCTGCTGCTTTTTTGGGCTTTGCCTTAGTAGCTTCAGGTTCTTGAGCAAAAGAAAGCATAATTTTCACATTTTATCATTTTATTTTGCATAAATTGTGAATGCATTGTACATAAATGACTTCTAAATTGAAATCTGAACCTTTTATTGTTGTTGGAGCTTGATGGGTTGTCAAAATGGGAACTTCGGATTCTGAAACAAAGAACGTAATCGCAATTAATTCTGTCAATAAACCTGGATATGAAAGAAATCACACAAATTTATGAGAATTTAAAATGCATTACAAATACACGTTAATCTCATGCTTGCCGAGCAGAATCAAACCCACAACCCTGCTGTTGCGAACATTGAGTCTATGGTTTTGACATTAAACAAAATCCGCAAACGGTCCTATATTTGAAAAAGAGACGCCTGCTGCAGCTCTTTATAACAAATGTAAAAATATGTTTTGTAAGGTTAATTTTAGGGTTTTTAGTCACCTGGAATAGCTGATGGAGGTAATGGGCTGCTCGTCACAATATGATGCACTACAACAGAAAAAAACAACTTGGTGTTCAATTTAAAAATGTATTCTAAAGCAAGTGCAGTACTTACCATACCAGCCAGGGGGCGCTGGACAGTACACCGGAGTGGGTCGGCACATGGGAACTGTGTTAAAGGTAAAGGTCAGGACTGTTTTGATTCTATTCGTGTCACCGTTTCTTCAGGGTCGTGACCTCAGATTAATATTCTGCATTAATAAAATATCAACCGCACTCACGCTCCTCCATCGGAACCGGAGCAGACACTTCCACGGCTTTGGAGGCTTTAGATCCCACGACTGCGGAAAAAGAAGATTGTATCTGCCCTGATACTAACCCCAATACTGTACATATTTTACAAAGGGCAGATTGTTATTAAAACCAAGAAAATTTTTTATTGATAAATGTATTTGCAAAGTAATTGGTTAAATTGAATAGTCAAATCTGGTTCAACAATTAAAAAGAAACAACACATACTTTTTTTTGTTGGCATTCTGGCAGCTACTGTTTTTGCTTTGGGAGCTGGGCCAAAACAAAAAGCAAATTAAAAGTCTTCTTGTCTTCTGATTTCACACACACAAGATTGTGATCGTTTTTGTTTTATACCTGTCTTTGTTTTCTCTAGTCTTGTTCTTGTTGGTACTTTTTAAAAAGATAAAACAGGTAAAGTGTACGTTTTAAAGTGGCTAAAAGCACCCATAAGGTTTCTACTGTACACGTTTTACCTTTCTTTGGTTTAGTAACCAACTCTCTTTTCTTGACGTCATCTTCTATAAAGAACAGAATAATAGTTAGTCCGGATTTAAATGAATGTCCACATGTATTTTTTTTCCTCATAATTACAAAAAAAATTACAATGATTAATTAAAATATCACAAATATTTCTGTATTTTCTTTGTCTTTTAAAACATGATCAAAATGACAGCAAATTATTACTGCAATTTGGGGACTTGCCGATTCAAAACTGTAATCCTAAAACATTATATATTTGTATATATATTTAATATTTTATATATATTTTAAGATATATTCATAAAAAAAAACAGAATGGACGTGCGTTGCAATAAAATAAAATACAAACTGAAAAATATATGCACACAGGTAAAAGTAGTTCTAGTAGAGGCACACAAGAGGGCGCTGTTGTGTCTCTTTCAAGAGCCAAAAAAAAAAAAAAAAACAGACGTAATTTGTCATCTGTTCTGTTGTATAAGATTCATGTGTATATTGGATGTATAGACCAGATGGATAGACAGACCACATACCTGTTTTCTTCAGTCGCTCAGAGTCTGCAAAAAAAAGCACGAAATTGTTGTGTTTAAATGCAATTATCGAGGTCAACGGATTATCACATTTTTGCGTACAGATTTAGTCCTTCAAATCATGTTTCCACATCACGCAACCATTGTTAAATCACATCAATGCACACGAAAATTATATATTTAATGCAATTTTTTTTCACTTTCTTTTCTTTTCATTTCAGAAAACCGTTAGAACAAGCTCGAGCAATTTATCGGCATTCTGTCATTCACGTCACGTGACGGATCAGTGAGACGTGGCCAGTGCGATTTGCAGAGTATTGGCTCTGTTATGCAGAAAATGACCCAGGCTTTTTGTTTCGCTAAACCGACATGCGTGATATTGACCTTGCGAGTCGATATCAAATACCTTTATCTTTCTTCGGTTTGGCGTCCTGAGTTTTTGGCGGCTCTTTAATGGTTTTTGAATGCATACAAGGACATTCAAAGGGCTCTGGCTGTTTTTCTGTGCATAAAAAAAATGCAAAACAAAGTGTGGCATTTTCACATTAGAATGCATTTGTTTGCCGAAAAACACACTCAACTTCCGGTCTGCGTAATTGTGATCAGTGATGGGAATAACGGTGTCACTATTTTCAGTAACGAGTAATCTAACGTAATTACTTTCCCTCCATTTAATTTTACTACCTGCATCTTATTTTAATCTGCACTAGAAAGAGTGTGCATTTTTGTTATTATTGTTACATTTTGGTACTATTATTTTGAGAACAGAACACTTTTTTCTAAACTGTTTATTTTTGTGAGAAAGAAAATACTGTACAGTAGGTTACAGTACGTCTACCAGTTGAGTTTTATTAAGTTGTTGATTATATTATTTATATTTAGACTTATTTGTTGGCCAGTTTTGTTCTGTGCTATAAATATTAAAAGTTATATTACTTTTATTATTCACTATACTAATGATAATATTTTTAATTTGATGGGTGTCTCTCACATTGTCCCACGCCAATATTTAAATTCTGTGGATTAATGTACAATGCTATATTCTAATGATTTATTTTGCTTTATACTACTGATTTATTATATTTCATTCATACATTTAACATATTTAATATTGAGAGCAGCCATGTTATTTGACAAATGAAAAAAAATATTAAGTAACGCAATCGTTACTTTCCTGGGTAATTAGTTACTTTTATAACGATCTAACTCAACTACTCAGTTACTGTTTGTGAGAACAGTAATTAATAATTTTAAAGGAAGAGAAAACCTTTATTTCTCCCAACAATGAGTAAAAAAAACTAACAATAAATAAGGATAACAGAATATATAGAAACATTGTAGATATATAGAATTGTAGATATTGTACATATATAGGTACAGTAGAAAATATTGCACATTGTTGATATATGAATTAGAATACGAATGGAAAAAAACTATAAATATTGAAAAAACAAATAGAAAAAAAAACATTCTCAACACTGAACGTGTGTGACGTCACACTTGTCCTTGTTTGTCAATAAGCGTGCGAGCGCACACACTCACCAGTCAAATCAAACTCGTGGAATTCATTAAAACGCCAGCTAATAATTAAATCTGAAATCGCTGCTTAAATTGACACAGGACAAAGAAGATCATAAACATCATCAGCGTAATATATCGACGTTATTATCTTTAAAACGTATAATGTGACGACGGCTCAGAAGGGCAGCGGCAGTTTTCACATCCATAAATCAAAATGCGATTACTGAAATTAATTTCCAGAGTGGTGGCAGTAAATCACCGTGAACAATTACGACACCTTCATTAGAATGTCGGACTGCTGAAATTTGTCAGGATTAATGCGCAGATTCTTTGATGAAATGTCATCCGATGAGTGGAGATTGGATGGCTGCGGGAAAAACAATAGCTAAAAATAAAAGAGGCGGCTGATGGACGGTCGACAAATGGAGACGGACGGTAATGACACATGTAACGACAGCGAGGAAGGCGTTTTTACTGCCTTGAATAATAATTGGCATACATGAGCGGCGGGAATTACACGAGGTTTCGTTCTAAACGCCTTTAACCTAAAATGCTAATATCACTTCTGATATCAGTCAGAGCTCGAGTAAAGACACCATATGTTTTATTAAAACTAGCTTGCCTTCTTTTACCCCCTTTACTTCACTCCTGTGGTCTAGATCAGTGATTCTTAACCATTGTCGGGCCTTGAGCACCACCTAGTGGGCCGCAAGAAAAATGTCAGCTCTGTGACTTACGGCCGTAAAATCACAATGCAGCTCCACACCACTAGGTGACAGAGTTGTTAACACGGTTTAATAAGCACCAGCAGAGTAACAGAGTAAGTCACTATCTGCCGCCTTTTGACAAAAGATGGAAACATTCTTAAAAAGTACAAATGAAGATGAAAGTTACGACCTCTATATATTTATACTAATGACAAAATAGCAAACTTAAGTTTCTATAATATCCTTCGCATTTTCGTGTTGGAATTTTTTTGCATTTTTGCATTACATTATTTTTGCGAAAATGCGGGGACTAAATCTCAATAAAGAAAAAAAGTTTTCAACAAAAATGTGAAGATTACTAGCGAAAAAAAAACAAAAAAAAACTAAACGAAAATGTGAAACACTTGATAGAAATTAACGTGTGATATTTTTTGCCACTAATCTGATTTCACAAGTTCAGTGTGTTGCGTGTGGGCTACAGTAAGCCTTCGACATTAAGGCGACTTCTAGAAACCAAACATCCAAAACTCGTTGAAAAGCCATGGAGTAAATACGATGGGCTTTGTGTGCATTAACCTAAACTATGCTTAGAGTTGGATTAAATAATGTTTGGGCCCTGAGATCAGTTAAGAACCCCTGGTCTAGATCATCCGTTTGTCTCTCCGTCTGTCTGTACATCCATCCATATATCTGTCTGTCCCTCTATTCTGTCTATCTGTAAACGTCAGTCCGGCCTTGTCTAGCCAGCCTTTGGTCTTGATTGTCTGTCTATCTCTTTGTCTATCTGTCTGTCTAATTTGTTTCCTTCTGTTTAATGGTCCGTCTATCTATTGGCCAGATTTTGGTCTATATCTGTCTGTCACTTTGTCTATATGTTTGTTCTCCATCGATCCAACTGTATTTCCATCCATCTCTCTGTTTTTTTCTGTCTTTCAAATGGTTTTTCTGTCAATCTATTCTATCAACCGTTGCTCTGTCTCTTTGTCTCTGTCTGTGTGTATCCATTCGTCTGTCTGTCCATATCCGTCTCTTTATCCAGCCATCCATCTTTCTGTCTGTTTGCCTGTGTCTATCTGACTGATGGTCCGTCTGTCTGTAATTTGTCCATTTTTGTCAAGATCTTTGATTTGCGTGTCTATCTATCCACCTGTCTACTGTATCTTTCTATCTACCTGTCTGTCTCCCAATTTGTCCGTGTTTGTTAACTTATCAATCTGTATTTCTATCCATCTGCCTCTTCACCTGTCTGCCTATCATCTATCCATGCATCCATCCATTCCGCTATATGTCTGTTTACTTGTCTAATTGTCTGTCCATCTGTTTATCAAACTATCTCCCATTATTTGTCTGTTTCTATCCATCTGTCTCCCAATCTGTCTCTCTATTTGTCTGTCTATTTATATTTATCCATCCATCCATCCAGCTATCTGTCTGTTTTCGTGTCTAATGGTCTGTCCATCTGTCTATCATTATCCGTCTGTCGTGTATCAACATGTCTGTCTGATGCTCGTATACAAAACAGAGTTTTGATCTATTGATCATCTACTCCAGAACTTTATTCCTCACTGACCTGTTCCAGCCATCACTTCTCTTTCTTCCTCCTCTTCCTCCTCCTCCTCAGGAGCTTCTACCACTACAACAAGCCAAA
This sequence comes from Paedocypris sp. Pulau Singkep, assembly GCA_017309775.1. Classification (NCBI taxonomy): domain Eukaryota; kingdom Metazoa; phylum Chordata; class Actinopteri; order Cypriniformes; genus Paedocypris; species Paedocypris sp. Pulau Singkep. The sequence goes on from MU204386.1 coordinate 3,680,756, forward strand.
TAAAAGCAAAAGTAGGTGAGATTTACCGGCCAAAAGACAACAAGAGCCGCGGCGCAGACATGTTCACACGCCGTCGTCTTTGAAGTTCAGCGCTTTGTACTTTGTTTGGGAATCTAAAGAGCTTTTTTTTTTTTTTTTTTAACCCCGTGGGTCAAAACAGATCCAGGTTTTGCTCTGGCCCTCCTCAGCAGGGATTTATCTGTTGTGTGAAACATATCTAATGATGCTCTTGATGGAGGAACGACCCGCGGCGGGCCCGAGATTCACATTTTCCGGGCTGTTCTCTGTAGTAAATGGATACGAGCGGGAAATAGCTTTGGGAGAACATTCATTTAAAGAAGCAAAGATCAAAGCGGCAAAGTCCAGGTCACCTCGGCGACAATTGGCAAAACTATATTTCTGGTCTGAGATAGTGGTGTAAAGTACTTGAGTAAAGGCAATTTTGCTACTTGCGTATTTTGGCTACTTTGTACTTGATATAAATACTAGCAACTCTACTTGACTACATTTGTGATTGAGTATCTGTACTGTTTACTCCACTACATTTGGATGAACACTTACCGTTCCTTGTTACATTGTGATTTTATCGCTCCTCGTACTTTTTAGACCGCGGTTAATTTCTGGGGTGGACGAGGTGATATCGCCATCTGCAGGATGCTGAAGGTACTAGACACTATTTATCAGCTAAATCACATATTCGAGTTGCCGAGTTGCATATTCGAGTTTGACCAATGCATATTCGAGTTCTTTTTATTCTATTTCTATTTCTTTATATTTGGTTCTGCCATTTTGAAACTTTGCAATGTTAAATTTCATTTCTATATTATAAAACAAAACCTCAAAAAATTAAGTATTGCTTTCACATATCTTGGTGTTCTTTGAGCCTAAATTCCTTGGGAGTAAAATACTTGAGTTCTTTTACAATTGGACACTGAACGACTTTTACTCAAGTATTCTTGGATTTGGTGACTTGGAGTAATTTTTACAGTAAGGTATTCGTACTTTTACTCAAGTAGGGTTTTCTTCTTTATGTCTGTGATGATGTGCGAGAATAAATAAGCAGGATCTTCTGTGCTGGATTAATTACTCTCACATGACACGTTCAGGAACACATCATTCTCCTGCTCGGAGATGTTTCTTTCACTTATTCATCCTGTCCAGGTCTGATCAGCTCAGAAACATCTTGAAACATTGAGGAAATCAACTAGCTCGATATTAAAGACCTTTTTAACGGCAAACGTGAAGAGCTCACGTCATGTTTTATGAAATAATGCCGTTTTTTATGCTCTTCATCGATCCGAAATTTCCGACACGTATTGATCTTGATCCAGTTTCATTATGGTTGCATCATGCGGACGTTTTCACACGTTTTTACGAGTTATTCGATTGGTGGCAAAACGCATTTAATCACATTTAGATTTGAACACACAAGTTGAATTATTCAAAAAGGACTTTTGTTTCAGATGATTCCTTTCTGTTAAAGTAAATCTACATTTCCTCTTCCTCATCTTCTTCTAGACTCTTCAAAGTTTCTTCTCCTTCTGCTCATCATCTTCAATGGCTCCTTCTCCTCTATTACATTCTTGGTCTGATCTTCCCATTATTGCTCATTATTGCCACTTAATTTTAATCAATTAATTTTAATTCATTTAATTTGAGTTTAATTGGAATTTCTGTGCGCTTGTGGTGTGTTACCTGTAGGTGGCGTCTCTTCTTCTGGAGGTTCTCCTGCTGTTTCCTCGACACTTTCCCCTTCTTTGTCGTCTTTTAGTGCTTCGGGCTCTTTAAAAGAAAAGATACTTTAATCATTAATTACATTTAAATTTGAAATGAATCATTAAGCATTAGTATTAAAATTACAGTACAAACGGAATGACAAAGCTTTTTTAAATTTCGTATTCTCATTTAGAATTCTGTTGAGTTCAAAACTGTTGCAACAAACTATCAATCCATTTTTTTCAAACCACTTTTCTGTTTCTGGGTCACGTGGAGCTGGAGCCAATCTGGGCCTGACACGCCCTGGATTGGTGGCTGACCAATCACAGAACCGGATTACTGACACACCCATTCCCCATCACACTTTTCCAGTGTCACTTTTTGCCACTTTTCCGGACTTTAATTCCTGGACTAAAAACACAATTGGAACGTGTTTTTGGACTGTTGCTTAACAGAAACGTACAATTGGAAATAACTATAACACACCATTGCTTTGAACAAAGCAAACCAGCTAAATTGGTAAACATTCACATGAAAATATGCTGGTTTTTGAGCGGCTGGATTATGCGTGTCCTTGAGTGACCTCTTCCGAGACTGACCGCTGACATGAAAGCCGACCGAATGGATTCAAGCCGTTCCGATTCTTTCATCCGCGCAGCATGACTTATATTTCAATCGCCGACTCAAATTGCCTCGTTTCTGATGAACAACTTCTCCTTGAAATCTGGATACAGCCTGAGAATTGTAATATAGTCCAAACGAAAAATATTATTGCTGACTCGAGATTGAAATACTCCCACAGTCCAAAAACGTGCATAATTGGAGTGTGGGAAAATGTGTGTGGGTGTGTCCCGCTCTGTGATTGGTTGGTCACCAATTCAGGGTGTGTCCCGCCCTTAGGCCCAAATTGCTGGAACTGGCTCTCTCTAGGACCCAGAAATTGAATATAGAAAAAGTATAGATATGCAAAAGAAAAGAAAATATTTAGTGCTTAGAAATTATATTTTTTGTATAAATTATAAGACAGAAATGATAAATAATTAAAACATTTAAAACAAAAAAATAATTATTGTAGAATTTAGAGATTAAAGGTCAGTGATTTTAAGCAATTTAAAGTGTCTATTTTGCACATTTTGAACCTTTCTCCACCGCAGCATCTTCCTCAGCCTCAGCATCATCTTCATCAGGGTCGGCACTAAGTATAGGAGTCATTGTGATTGCATCTGAACCATCATCAGCTCGTTCAGGCTCTTCACTTTCATCATCTTCATCTTTCTCATCTTCAGTCTCCTTATCATCTTCAGCAACACTCTCCGAGCTTGTTAGCGTTTCTTCACCTCTCACTTCAGGAGGCACTGAATCCTCACCCTCGGATTCTTGGGTATCATCTTCATCTTTCTCATCTTCGTCGATGGATTGGTCTTCTTTTTGGTCCTCTTCCTCCGTTCCCTCATCTTTTTTGTCATCAGGGGTTTCTGTAGGAGCTTCATGTTGTTCCTGGTCCTCTTCTCCTGGTTCTTCAGCTCCAGTGACGTCTGCCGTGGATTCATCAGATGGTTGAGCATTCATCTCTTCCTCATCCTCCTGCTTTTCATTTGGTTCATCTTCAGAAACCTCATCTTTTGTTTCCTCAACAGGCTTCTCCTCCTCATCTTCATCTCCAGCATCTTTTGCCTCTTCTGTCTGTGTTAGATCTACATCTGTGACTGCTTCCTCTTCCTCCGTCTCTCTTCCTTCATCTTCATCTTCTTTACCTTCCAACAATTCGTCTGTCACTTTTTCCTCCTCTTTCTGGTCATCTGTGGATTCTGCTCCTTCTTTCTCTTTCTTCTCCTCTATCACCATTCCTTCATCTTCTTCTTTACCTTCCAACGGTTCTTCTGTCACTTTTTCCTCTTTCTGGATATCATCTGTGGCTTCTGCTTCTTCTTTCTCTTCCTCTTCCTCATCTAATTTAACAGCTTCTGTTACTTCAGCTTCTTTCTCCTCACCTTTCTCCTCCTCCTCTTCCTCACCTATATCAGTTCCCTCATCCTTTTCTGATTCTTTGTCTAATTCTTCTTTCTCTGTCTTAATTTCCTCTTCTTTGTCCTCGCCTGCATCTCCCTCATCTATATCGTATTTATCATCCTCCACTTCTTTTTCCACTTCTACTTCTTTCTCCTCCTCTTCGGCTTTTTCCTCTTCCTCCTCATCTTTTTCCTCCACCTCTTCTGTCAGATCGTCCTTCTTGACTTCTTTTTCCACATCATCTTCCTCTTCCTCGCTTTCCTCCACCTTTTCTTCTAATTTGTCCTCTTCTTTCTCCTTTTCGTCCACATCTACCATTTCTTCCTCTTCTTTCTCCTTTTCATCCACATCTCCTATCTCTTCCTCTTCTTTCTCTTTTTCATCATCTCTTATCTCTCCCTCTTCTTCTTCCTCCTTGTCCTCCACCTCTACTTTTATCTCTTCCTCCTCTTCTTCTTCTTTCTCTTCATCCACAACTCCTATCTCTTCCTCATATTCCTCCTCATCAACCTCTCCTATCTCTTCCTCTTCCACCTCCTCTTCCTCCTCTTCTTCTTCCTCCTCTTCTTCCACCTCTCCTATCTCTTCCTCTTCCACCTTATCTTCCTCTTCTTCTTCTTCCTCCTCTTCATCCACCTCATCTATCTCTTCCTCCTCTACCTCGTCTACTTCGTCTTCCTCGTCATCATCTTCTTCCTCATCTTCTATTTCCTCCACTTCCGCATCATCAGCAGTTCCCTCTTCATCTTCTTCCTCTTCTTCTTCTATGATCTCTCTAGCTCGTATTTCTGAAACTATACAATTGTTTCTTTTATTTGTTGTGTATGTAAAAAGAAGTCCAAACAAGTAAATCTTCACCAGATACCATATAGTTCGGAATATAAGGCACTCTTTTTTTTTCTTCACTTTTTACACACACATTTCCTTTAAAATAAGACACAGAGTTGATTTTAAAGCATTCCTTAGGATGTTAAGTGCACCTTTTTTTCTGAGCGAAAAGTAAAGATATTAATCATGTAATAATGTATTATTTGAACATATGGCGCACCAGATATGGCACACTTTTAATAAAAGTCCCCTGTATTTTCTATAAATTTTCACTTTTAAAGCACAATTTTAAGTTTCTTTTTTCATTTTGCGCCTTGTAGTCCGATAAATTTGGTATTTGTCTAGAAAGCCAATACACACCCAGATATACACACATAACACACACACATATTTGATGTGCAGGTGCATTTCTGAAGTTCAACAGCAGGTCAAAGGTCATCAGAGTTCACTAACCTCTGAAGTGTTCCCATATAATCCAATCCAGATTACAATTACATTGCTGGGATTGCGTTCGCACTCGTTAGCATTATCTGAAACTGATAATGAATTTAGATGTTTTCCCTAATAGCTTTAGCATTTCCAAACGGCCTAATCATCGCTTAATGAAGCCGTTAATGGACAAACTCGTGCGGCGTCGATGAGCGCGGGAGAATAATTAGAGTGTGTGAAAACAAAGGGAAATGATTATGAATGGCTCCAAATGTAAAAAGCCAATCATTGACAGCAAATCCCCATTTTATATAAAACCCTCGAATGCCCCCCCCCCCACCACACAATTGAATGCGACTGCAATATAATGTGTTAATTACAGACGAGTGCAAACTGTTGTCTTTCATGCTAATGGACTGTTTATTCGCTAATGATTATATTTTCCTAGAGAATGGAAGCTGCAAACCTTTTTTCCTTGGTGGCAGGAATTCTCCTAGGAAAGAGAAAAACAAGACCTGAGACTTTTTCATGTGTTATTACGTAATTTGTCAGCAACCTAGCGTATACTAATGAGTTTGGAATCAAAATAGTTTAAATAAATACCACTATTTTAATCCTAATCTATTAATTTAATAGGTTATTTAGATATTTAGATTAGATATTAATTCAGCGATTTAAAAAAAAAAAAAAAAAAAAATTAAAATAAATGTCCCAGAATTCTTCATCAATTAAAAGCTGAGCATCTCGGGATTCCACCGTGCAGAAGATTCGCTTATCAATTAGTCGCCTCCGCCATGTTTCAACTTCTGAAGCTTTAATTGGAAGCGTTTGTGCCAACTTTGACTCGCACTTGTGAAGATTCTCCTTTTAATTATATACACGTTGTCAACATTCTGTTAAAAGTTACAAACCTTTTTTCTTCACGAAATGATGCTCGTCTGAAAGAAAACACACACAAAAAGTAAATAAAAGGTCAAATAAGAGAAACATATTTGAAATATCAGTAATAAATTGTGTTTATTGGTTAAACACCGGATGCACATTTTCTAAAATGTTAAACCAACATTATGTTGCTTTACTCAATGATAATGTACCGTAGTTAACATATCTGATGAGCCTTAGTTTCCTTAACAAAAAACTCAAAAAAATAAAATCTAATCTGAATGATGGGAAATGGTGTTTTTTGAAAATGCAGATAAAAAGTAAAAACTTGCTTTTTCCCCACTACAATTCTAAATCCAATTATTGTACTGTTTTTTCATATAAATATTGCATATTTATTTAAAATCATGTTTATTTTATTTATCACATTTTTATTATTTTATTATTATTTTCATTATTATATGTCTCATTCATTTTATAATAAATAAAGCAATTTATTCACTTTTATATTTTTGTCCATTCTTTAGTTTATTGTTTTTATTTAGAAATTATTTTAAATCTAATAATTTGTTTGCATTGTCATTTTTTTTTTATTATATTAGCGCCGTCAGTTAAAGATGTGTGTTTGTGTGTTTGTGTTTTATTTGTCTCTGTCTATGTATGTATAGGTATGTGTTTGTATCATGTACAGTATTTGCTAATTAATATGTGTTTGAAAATGCATGTATTTGTTTGAATGTGTTCCTGTTTGTGTGTTTATAGGTTTGTGTGTGTGTTAATTTTGTGCTTGCTTGTGTGTAGGTATGCTGTAGGTTTGTGTGTGTGTGTGTGTGTGTGTGTGTGTGTGTGTGTGTGTGTGTTCGGGAGTTTGGGTACAAGTGTGATTGAATGTCTGCCTGTTTGTGTTTATTTATAGATGTGCATATCCACACGTGTGTGTTTATTTATAGATGTGTGTGTGTGTGTGTGTGTGTGTGTGTGTGTTAATGTCTGTATGACTACAGACTTGTGTCTTACTATGTGTCTTATAATATAAAATTTCCCACACACTGGCACAAAGACATCTATATGCATGCTTGTGTGTTTGATTCTAGTTTTGTGTGTGTTTTAATGTGTGCTTCTACAGGCTTGTGTGTGTTGATTTGTGTGCCTGTGTGTGAATGTGCTTCTATACATCTGTGTGTTTGTGTCTGTATCCATAGGTCTGTATGTTTATGTGTAGTTCTGTGTGTGTCTCTTTAGTTCTGTGTGTGTATGTGTAGGTCTGTGTGTATCTATAGATCTGTATGTGTGTGCACGTGCGTGTGTGTATATCTATAGTTTTGTGTTTTTGTGTGTGTGTGTGTGTGTGTGTGTGTGTGTGTGTGTGTGTGCATATCTCTAGATCTGTGTGTGTCAATAGGTCTGTATGTGTATCTATAGATGTGTGTGTCTGTGTGTGTGTGCATCTCTAGATCTGTGTGTGTCAATAGGTTTGTATGTAGATCTATCTGTGTGTGTGTGTGTGTGTGTGTGTGTGTGTGTGTGTGTGTGTGTGCGCGTGTAGGTCTTTGTGTATCAATGTGTGTATCAATAGGTCTGTATGTGTATTATATAGATGTGTGTGCATCTATAGATTTGTGTGTGTCAATAGGTTTGTATGTGTATCTGTAGATCTATCTGTGTGTGTGTGTGTGTATCTATAGTTCCGTGTTTGTGTGTGTGTGTGCGTGTAGGTCTTTGTGTATCAATGTGTGTATCAGTAGGTCTGTATCTATAGATCTGCGTGTGTGTATTTATAGATACATGCGTGTGTGTGTGTGTGTGTGTGTGTGTGTGTGTATCAACAAAATCTGTCTGTGGCTTTCCAAAGGTCCGTGTGTTCTTCTACAGATCTTTGTGTGTGTGTGTGTGTGTGTGTGTGTGTGTGTCTGTGTGTGTATTTATAGTGTGGTTCTGCATGTATGTGTGCTATAGAGCTGTGTGTGTGTGTGTGTGTGTGTATCTATAGGTCTCTGTGTGTGCGTCCTTATTTGACAGGTTTATTTTTGGGATGTTTGAGATGTTGATATGTCCTGATATCTTGTTGTAGAGACACATTTCTATGCATCTTTATTTCTTCTGGTTGCGGAGATGAAGGACAGACATGTGTTGAACATTTTGATGTGATTTTATTGTTATTTCGTAGAATCACACACACACACGGCCCGAGTTAGTCTTGACCTTCGCACGTAGAAAATCCCGCTTGAGCTTTCAAAACTCCTCGTGATGTAAAGCTGTAAAACAGCGACCCATCATTGAATATTTAAAATAAATACTAAACTATAACCCATAGTGTTTATTCTCCTTAAGAAAACATTTAAATTCAGAGATTGGTTTAGAATACTAAATTCATCAGGCTCATCAGATTAAACGGTGTTAATACAGGGATTATTAGAAGGTGAGAATAAGGCTTCGGTGAATATACCTTCATCTTCCTCTTCTTCGGGTGCTACCAAATTGACTAAAAAGCTCAGTATAGATGTTATCCAGTCGGTGGACTCGTCCAAGGCCTCGTTCACTGCCTTCGTGGGGTCCGGAACATTCCCTGTGAGCATGTGCAGGGATCTTCAGACACTTCTTCATATCAGTCTCGACCTACGTCAGTCATGTCTATACCTATACTGTTTTAATCATTACTGTTTATACTACTGTACTTATCTTTTGTATACGGTACTCCTGTTCTTGTTCTACAGTATATACAGTATTCTTGATTAATCTACTGTACTCTTGCTCTTGTTTTATATGCAGTACTCTTGTTCTTGTTCTTGATATAGAACTCATGATTAATCTACAGTACTTTTGCTTTAAATACGGTGTGCTGGTTATGTTTAAATAATTGTAATAATAATAATAATAATAATAATAATACTTTTGCTTAATCTACAGTAGTCTTATTTTATATACAGTACTCTTGTTCTTATTTTATGTAATAATAATAATAATAATAATAATAACAACAATAATAATACAATACTCTTGCTTAATCTACAGTAGTCTTGTTTTATATACAGTACTCTTGTTCATATTTTATGTATACTTTATTAGTAATAAAAATAATAATAATATTAATAATGCTCTTGGATAATCTACTGTACTTTTTTAAAACACTAAATGTTTTATATACAGTAATCTTGCTTAATCTAAGGTACTCTGGTAATACCGTATTTACAGTACTCTTGTTTCATATACAGTACTCTAAATGTTTTATATACAGTAATATTGCTTAATCTACTGTACTCTAGTAATACTGTATTTACAGTACTCTTGTTGGACCTTGAATTAAAAATGCATGGCAATTTAGTTGTTTTGATGCTTTTTTGTTGATGCCTAAAGCTGGTAATTTACACTAAAGTTGGTAGCAAAGTGACAAAAGTAATTATAATTTATATATATTATTATACCATAACACTGTCTTTATTGTATTGTATTGAATAGTCTGTCTGTCTATTTCTTTTTATTATTGTCTGTCAGTCACATCCGGTATGTCTCTGTTTCTGTCCGTCTGTCAATTCATGTAATTTTTGCAATAAACTATCATATAAAATATATCATAAACGGTCATATAAAATATATAATTGAATGATCATATAAAGTATATCATAAATGATCATATAAAATATATCATAAATATATCCTAGCGCTACTTATTGTCACTGTTTTGACATGACCCGTGTCAACAAGAAATGGCATCTTCAATGGTTACCATGACGTCGCTTTACCGGTTCTAACGTGTAAAATCAGTTAAACTCATGGAAACGTGGCTTCAGCCCTTCATCCTCATCTTCCTCACATCATCATGCAGAAGCTGTGTGACTGCAGTTATCAGCAGACCAGCAGCAGGACCCAGTCAATGCCATTATACAGCCATCCAAACCCTCCACGTGTCCCACTCACGTCACAATAAATCAGTCTGAAATCTGCAGCAGCTCCAGTCTCGTGTCACAGTCTCAAGCGTTCCCGCCAGATTGTGTGTAATGACGGCAAAATGCGCTTTTCATTCAGAAAAAAACCTCGACAATTCGCCAAAACCTTTTCAGAAAAGGATAAGTTATGATTAATTAAGAAACTTACTACTGATGAGTATCAATAGAGTACAGTTCTATAGAATTAAAAATCTAACTTTAAAAAAAACTTCAAGAGGCACATATTGTTTGAAGGATTTAATTTAGGAAACTGAGTTGTTTACTCTGAGGGATTTTGCAATAATTTTATGTACGTACGTATTTTAAATACAGTTTACTTTTTTTGTATTTACATTGTAAAGCATCACTGTAAATTTGTTAAAAACCGTGTTGTTGCTTTAAAGGCAGATTTAGATTCCACGTTGCATCACGAGAAAGACTTTAATTTGGGTATTAATACAAATATTTTAGAATTTAGAATAAAAGTTTTATGCTGCAAATATAAATAAAAGAAAGTGCTAATAAAAAATTAAGCTGCAATTAAAAGAAAAAAAAAAACAGTGGCATTTTACAGCAAAATGCAGTTTTATGGCTATAATGGCAAATTGATGATTTTGGAATGAATTGAGTAACATGATGTAAAAAAATTTACAGAATTGGACAAAAAAATAGTAGGAAATAATTTAAATCCCTGAAATAATTTACAGTATGCTGCTGGAGTAGATTGCTCGTTTTAATATTGACTATTTTACAGTAAAGATTTTTAAAACCGTTTAATTTCCCAGCTTGGCCTCAAATATTTGGTTTCAAGAAAAAAAATACTCAGTAAAAATACTCCAAATGTAGATTGTTGTTCTCAACAGAGTTGCTGGGATTGGCTCCATCTCCCCACGTCCCAGAACGGAAAAAGCGATCCAGAAAACGATTGAACGGAATTTTCAGAAGTATTTCCGAGCGTTTTGTGTTGAGTTTGTAAATGTAACAAATGTAGGTGAATTCAGTGATGCTATACAGTGATGCTATATATTTTTTAAATGTGTTAAAAAAAGCCATTTGAAGATGCCATCAATTGTACAAACGGGACCATGGATCACTAACTCATCAGCACAATTCTGGTAAAAATGGCGTCTGACACAGATAGGGAAGATAAGATGGCTTGCCTCTGAGGCCGGCCGTGTCCTTTAGCGTTTTCCTGGCGCGGTGAGGCTGTGGTCCTGTTAGGATGAGACACACCGACCCGTCACCATTACACAACACTACAGCCGAGGAGCGAAGACAGACACTTTCAGCAGAGACTCCATCACTGGAGAGTTAAATAATGAAGCGCTTCAGGGGAATATGAAGTCGTCTGCTGGCGGACGCATTGATATTCAAGTGTCACCAGGTAATTGTGACATCTCCTTTAGATGCTAATGCAGCGCTGATGAATTCACTGACATTTGTTTGATTGACTTTTTAACCTGTTTTATGGAAATGGCGCTTCAGCCGCGACAAACTCGGAATTGAAAAACCCATGTCCTTGGCACTTCCGCCGTATATGATAATGCATTGTTAATATAATGGAACCTGAGAAGAAAATAATGACAAAATTCCAAAACAAAAGTCTCTTATGGCACATTGTTACCTTTTTACGTTTGCATGTGCACGTACACACGTACACACACACACATACACATTTATACAATTTAAAATTGGACCCGATTCGGCTCCTAAACCGTTTAGTTACAAATATTTACCTTTTATTTACAAATGTCTAACATGTGCAAGTGTAATTATGATGCAGCTTTATACTGTAAATTGCCAATTATTTATATATCTAACCTACACGTGTATGTTTTTAATGGCCAGTTCTGTATGTAACTGTGTGTGTATATATATATAAAATGTGTACATAATATAAAATGTGTACATTTTATATGTATAAATTAAACAAGTATTATTAAATGTATAAATATGGCATAAAAATGAAATGGTAATATTTTAATTGTATGTATATTATTCATTATAAATGTTATATATTATTAAATGTGTATATACACACATACAACAATGAATATAATATATCATTATATAACATTATAATGAGCACGTGTTTCCTTATATAAATATCACTTAAATAGAGAAGTTATTAATAAATATTATGTAAAATAATTTTAAATCAAATTTGTAAAGATCAATAAAACTACTAGTTAAGAACTTTACAAATAGTTTACGTGCCACAAAAGAGACTTCAAAAATGAAATAAATGAACATGGTCAGTGCAATGCAGTTTCAACTTAAAATTCAGAATCTTAATAAACAGTTCATTATTTGATCATGCGACTGTGGCAATGGCTCAGAAATAAACACTGAAACTGGTTTGAACCATCAGGCCTGAGAGAAAAGATCTTGTCTTGAAAGTGAGGAAAGATTCAGCCGTTACGGTAAAAGTCGCCATTTTCGATAAAGAAGCAGGAGAGCTCGACGTAGACGTCCGTACAGTGATTTACACTTCACACCTTCTGGATATTTATTTGCTTGTCATGTGTGTGATGTCATCACCCAGCTATCTAGTAGTGTAAAACTACAGTAGTTCTTAAAAATAAAGCAAAATAAGCAAAATAAAAAACAAACGTCATCACAAATGTATAGCCGTACAATTCATTTCCTATTGCATTTCTTCACTTTTACAACTTTTCTTCCCCTTTTATTTTTTTTAGACCAGTGGCTTTCAACCAGTGTTTTGTGAGTTTTTTTAGAAGTGACTCATCACGATAAATGCCGTAAAGTTATCGTACATAATATTTTCAAAATTTCTCAAGCTAAATTGGCGGTTTATGGTTTCCCGTTGGGTTTGGTGATTCACAATCTGGTCACACAAGGCCGAGGTTGATGACCACTGTGTCAAAGACCACCTGAAGGCAAATGGTAAAGACTCTGAAAAATGCAAGACTGTGTTAAAAAGGGCCAAAGCGCCAACTTCCTCCCCACGAATCCACATCACGTAGCCATTTCTCCAGGCTTCAATCAACGCTTAGCTGCGACCGAGAGGGAAACTAAAGTACATATTCCTTCTCCTGAAAAGACCGTGAGAAATCTGCAACATAGAATACGGCATTAATATTCTACAAGGAAAACAGCATCGTTTTGCTCAATGCAGGAACAGAAAGAAAAGCCATTCACTCTGCATGGCAACGAGGAATCGCCGTTCAGTGCCACACGGTTAATACACGAACATGACGCTTTCCAAGCAGAGTTATCAGTGTTAGCAGAAAACCGTTGGACTGAGATGAATCGTTTGAAACTAACTGAAAGTCAATCGCACAAAGACAACACATGGACGGAAGGGAGCAATTGGCACCGCAGTTCAGTCGTGTTTAATCCAGTGTTTATGCGTCTTATGAGTTGTGTTCATATCAGCAGTAGATTCGGAAAGTTCTAGGTCTGAATAAAAATGGACTTTTAGGGTGACAAGATGGAGTCTTTCCGGGCTCAGTGTAATGTAAGACCTGTTTTTCTGTCTTGTGTCATTCAGGTGGGGAAAAAAGCGAATTGGTTTGTAGTAATTGGGATGAAGAAATTGGAGGAATGTAGTGGCGGGGCAGGGCAAGGAAAGAGAATGAAAAGAGGGAGATTGAAAAGAGAGTGAGGAGAGAGAGCAAGAGTGAGAGAGAACAGAGGAGGGAGAGAAGGATTTGAGAAAGAGAACAAAAGAGAGAAAACAGAGAGACAGGGTGAGAGAGAAAGTGTAGATACAATTCGAGAAAAATAAAGAGAGAGAGAGAGAACTGAGACAGAGAACACATAGAGAAAAAGAACAAACAGAGTGAGAGAAAATGAGAAATGGGAGATACAAACAGAAAAATTAAGAGAGAGAGCTGAGACAGAGAACAAAAGGTGAGAATAAGACAAGATGGAAGGGAGAGAGAGAGAGAGAGAGAGAGAGAGAGAGAGAGAGAGAGAGAGAGAGAGAGAGAGAGAGAGAGAGAGAGAGA
>MU204386.1:3694617-3709068 GCA_017309775.1 Paedocypris sp. Pulau Singkep
AGAGAGAGAGAGAGAGAGAGAGAGAGAGAGAGAGAGAGAGAGAAATGAAGAGTGAGAACTGAGACAGATAAAAAAAAAAAAGAAAAAAGGGAGATACAAACAGAGAACAAATGAGAGAGAATATGATGAGATAGGGGAGGTACTGACAAAAAAATAGAGAAAGTGGAGATACAAATAGAGAAAAATGAAGAGAGAGAACTGAGACAGAGAACAAAAGGAGAGAAAAAGAACAGATAGGAAGAAGAGAAAGAGAGAATGAGAAAGGGGAGATACAAACAGGGAAAAAAGAAAAAAAAACAGCTAGAAAGGGTGAGAGAGAGTGCGAAAGGAGAAATACAGAGAAAAATTAAGAGAGAGAGAGAAAGAGAACCTGGAGAGAAAAAATATAGAGATAGAACCTTGAGAGAAGGAGAGAGACAGAGAAAGTGTAGATATCTACACAAAGAAATGGGAGGTGTACAAACATAGAAAAATGAAGAGAAAAAAGAAAGACAGAGGAAGGGAAAACAGATGTAGATTGTGAGCAAAAGATAGCTAGAGACGAAAAACGAATAGAAAGGCAGAGCAAGAAAAAAGGTGTATGGATGGTCAGCAGTCCTTATGTGTGAGTGTGTGTGTGCGGCTTTGTGATTGGTCGGCTACTAATCCAGGTAGTGTCCCGCCTTCAGGCCCAGATCTGCTGGGATTGGCTGCAGCTCCCCGTGACCCAGAAAGGGAAAGAGGTTCACAAAACGGTTGGATGGAAAAGACCAGTTTCAGATTAAGATGGCAGAGTTACAAATCCATCCCAGAGAAGCGTGAGCTGCTTGTAAAAGCCAAGAAAGTGGCAAATCTCTCTTGGATGAACATAAATCACGACATGACAAGTTGGAACTTTGTTAAGAATCTGATGTCGTCTTCTGGATGGAGTCAAAGGTGGCGTGTCAGTGATGGGGAAGCTTTGACTGACGGATTAGATGCTTCGGTGAATTTGCACATCCATATTTTTGAGATGAGTGACATTTGCTCCCTGTTCCCATGCAACACGCAACACACACACACACACACACACACACACACACACACACACACACACAGAAGCGTGCAAGACTGAACGGCAGGCGGAGAGTCTTTACCAGGTGGCAAACAGGGGTCGTCACAGTGTAATGTATGGGCTTTTTATTGGATGGCAACGAGATGGCACATGGTGATGAACAGGGTGGAAAAAGGAGGGAAACTTATTAGAAATAAGTTGATGGAATTGTCACATATGGGGAGACGTCGACTACGTGGCGAGTAGTGTGGAGTGTGATAATCTCTTTGAAAAGCTTTCAAAAATGGGTTAATGACTTCTAGAACTCTGAATGGAATGGATTGTGAACCAGATGTTACGCCATCGCAATAACGATGAGAAAGCGGCCTAAGCCAGTGATGCCCAACCTGCGGCCCGTGGGCCACATTTGGCCCGTGTACATGTGGCCTGCTCTTTTATATTCATATTAACGTACCATTAGCGTGATTTTGGTCCAATTGGAGGAGTTATGACTGAATAATAGTGTTAGAAAAACTCAAGATTGGATTTTTTAGAAATTAATTGAATTATTAGAAAAAAAAAAAAACTTTAACGCTTAGTGCCACTAGTGAAGATTTCAAATTTGCAGTGGTGTGAAGTACTTGAGTAAATGGACTTCATTAGTTATGTATTTTTGGCTACTTTGTACTAAGTATCAAAAATACAAGCAACTTTTACACTCTACTTGATTACATTTGTGATTGAGTATTCGTATTTTTACTACATTTAAAAGACGTTTATTTGTTACACTACATTTAAAAGACGTTGTTCGTTACATTGTTCGTTACTGAAGTAGGTTTAGTAAGTACAAAGTAAAAGTATTTTACTAAAGTCTTCTTGGAATTGGTGACTTGTTACTTGTAATGAAGTAAGTTTTACAGTAGGATATCTGCACTTTTACTCAAGCATTTTTACTCTTTACACCTCTGCAAATTTGTGAAGGAGAGAACTGAACATGATTACGATGTTTGCTACACATTTGACAAGAAACCTTTCAGACAAAGAACAAAACCTGTCATATTTTCACATTGCACACATTAAAAATCTTGACCCAAACATTTCTAAACTGGGTTTTGAGCAAATGCAGACGCCTGACAAATAAAAATAAAAAAAGCTTTTTGCAACTAGAATAGTTTTACATTTCCATACATAAATGTTCTATTGAATAATAAATAAAATATGACCTTCAAAAATCACTACATAAATTGTGACCTTCAAATTTCACAGCAAAGTCAAGTTCGGCCCCCCGATTCTAAAGGTTTGGGCACCACTGGTCCAAGCAATGACAATTTTTTTTAGAAACTGCTGAAAATTGTCATCATGAAACTATTAAATCACACAGATGACAGCAAACAAATATCAATCAGTTCCGAAATAACCCTTGTCAGGTATTTTCTAAGCAATCTACAAGGTTCTTGTGGCGGTCTTTCTCAGTCCGTGCGAGCAGACCACAGGACGCCCTATATATCCTTGTCACTGTCAGGAATCGCTCAATAACCCTCACACATTTACTGTGGCGGTGCTGATAAACTTCCAGCCAGAAACCACCCCAGTTTAATCTCCGATATTGCAGAGAGCGGTAATTACGCTTCAGGCGACTTGTGTTCTACAGCTTCCGTTCGACCTTCAAGTCTCTTCAGGTCATCTAGCAAATGTCCAGAAAAAGAGCGTGACCTACCTTCAAGACTTTTGGAGTCAAGCAGGTCGAACATGATGATGGCCACGGCGGACCAGGTGATGATGAGAGCCAGAACCAGAACCCAGGCCACTGGGGAGCTGAACGTGGCGTACAGGTTGTCTGTCATGGTTCGTTTCGACACGCGGACTGGATGTGTACTCACATCGTTCCTGGCCTCGACTATAGTGGTCGTAGTGGTAGACGACCGTGCTGTAGAGACAAGAGAAGTTCATGTACAGAGCATTGCTTAAATAATGTGATATATCGTACAATCACCCCCTTTCCAATTTTAAATATTAGTCCATTTGTCTACAGTTCAAGTGGAAGAAATCACAAATAAATGGTAATTTCTTCTAATACCCATAACCCTAACCCATATGCTTTTATTGGCTAAATAACAGAAAAATAAAATGGCAAACTCTCTGTCTAAAGCGAAAACCAGACTTTGCATATATACGGATACAGCAAGTGGAACCATAACACCCTCTAGTGGCGAAATAATAATAATAATATTAATAATAATAATAGATATTATTTCAAAATGCCTTTCAGGACACTCAAGGACGCTATACAAGCATAATGAACAGAATTTTAATAAAAAATATTTAAAGTAGACCAGCAACAAGTGGTCGCTTGTTTTTAAAAAAAAAAAAATAAATTGATCTGTATAAAATAAGAGTTCTTTACATTTAGAACTAATATTAACTTAGCGTTAATATTTTTAGTCTATTTTTCAAGTATATACCATGTAATGAAGTGATTTATTATTATTAATTATGTTCGCCTGTTGATGACATTTTTATTTTGTGTCTATAAATTCAGGGGGGTGCTTATATTTGCTTATACAATGCGATTTATCTATTTTCACAAGAAAGTTGTGTAAAAATGGGGCATATTGTAGTGCCCTAAGTAGGTGGCGTGTTGGGTTGCTTGGTAGGAACCAACAAGTAGGAACCTGTTGGAGGCTTGATCTGGGCATCTCTGTGGAATGTTCATGCTCCTCTTTTGCTTGCGTGGGTTTCATCTTGGTCTCCATAGAACTAGAGTCTGGAAAATTGCCCAATCACACTGTGGATAGCTGGACTTAGTGAGTGTGAATGTGTGTCCAGCTCTCCACCAATCCAGTGTCTCCATCTCCTCTTCAGGCCCAGAGTGGTTGGTCAAGGCTCCAGCTCCTCATGACCCAGCAATAGCAGAGAAGATCTGATAAATGGATGACTAGATGGATGTTGTGTCCTTATGTGTGAGTTGTTCTGGTGCTTTCCTGGTGCCAAAGAGGCATTCAATCCAGCCTGTGGTGGTATGCAAGGCACGGCTTTGTGACGGCAATATTTCATTGTTAAAACGCCTCCAAGGCTGCATGGGAAATGCTGGCTCTGTCATCTGTTGGCCGGAGCCCCTTTAAAAGCCACTTTTCTTAAAGGATATAAATTCTCCCATCAGCTCAAACTGAATCGCCGCTTGGAGATTTCATATATGGCCGCCTTGTAACCTTTAGATGTACTGTATCCTGGGTTTAGAGGATTTATTTATTGATCTGTTTCAATGTTGTTGATTTAAGGCCATTTTAAACCAGACGATGCGATTTCTGACAAAGTTATGTGGGAGAGCTGGTCACACTAGTCTAAAAACGAATGTTCACTACGCTGAGTGCATTTCCTGAAAGAGGACATTGAAGAAAGATTCTCTGTATGATATGAAAGATAAA
The DNA here is from genome assembly GCA_017309775.1 of Paedocypris sp. Pulau Singkep. NCBI lineage: Eukaryota > Metazoa > Chordata > Actinopteri > Cypriniformes > Paedocypris > Paedocypris sp. Pulau Singkep. The sequence continues at coordinate 3,699,055 of MU204386.1, forward strand.
AGTAGACCCGAGTCGAAACAAGGAAACGACAAAAAATGTTGATTAAGTGGCACTAACAGACTCCATATAGACTAAGAAGACGGTAAAAATTGGAGCCCAAACTTAAACTGTAATTGCTAAGATGAGTAGTGACTAGAGTAGTAGGACCGACTCACACTCAAAGTCAAATTGATAAAAAAGATGGAAAAAAAAGTTTTAAGGAAAAGAATGGTAGTTGAGATCATTGTTAATGTTGTTGACAAAATATTCATTGACTCTTCGTCAATGACACTTTTTATCTGATAAAAACGAAACAAGAGCTATATAAAACTCCCACTCAGAGACAAAAACTTTAGCTACATTTATTGATGCTTTCGTCAAAGAATAAAAACTAATAAAAATCCAATCATAACAACATCCTATCATAATCACGGGCAAAAACACCTGAAGCGTCTCCTGATAATGAAACTTATTTTTCTCTTTCACCACACAAACATTTGTTACTTGTGATGCAATTATAATGTATTTAACTTTTATGTATTTAATTTTCTTTTTGTTGAGGTTTCATTTATGAGAATACATTTATTTTAATGGAAAGAAAAGTTAATGAAAAATAAATCCAAGAAAAATAAATGTTATTCCAAATAAGTAAGACTTCTTAAACATAGCAACTTTAGTAAACATTTAGAATATATAGCTATATTTTTGTTGACTAAATCTATACTGTAATCGAGTCAACTAAAATTAAGGTAACTAATTTGGGACTAAAACAAAACTGAGTTTTAGTCAAAAGACTGTCTAAAACTAAATAAAAAATCTTTGTCAAGATCAACACTGGTTGAGAAGTTAAAAACACAAACAAACACGCGTCCTTCTATCATCCTACCTTGCATTAAGAATAGTGAGCAGATGTCTATTCCACGACAAACTGTTGAGGACTGACTGACAAATCCAAAAATCATCAAAGCAATTTAAATATTAATAACAAGAAGAAACTTTTGTGTTCCAATGTGAACAGGAGCTTTGTCTCCTCGAACCCCAGAGCCTGGAGAACCAACTGCTACTGCTGGATCCAGACATTACACGCCAAATGTGTCAAGTAAGACCACCTGTCGGAGCCCATCACAAGGGTCCCTGTTGTCAAACTCCAGATTAGAGAGCGCATCCAATTGCTGAGTCAAGAAGCTTCTGTAGACATGCTTGACTTCATCTGCTTTGGTGTTTGGCTGCATTTCTCAGTCTGTTATCATGACTATATCCCCAGCAAATTGCCTGCGAGCCTCCGAATCTAATCATGCAGCAAAATAGGACTGTAGATAGCGCACGGCGGAGTCTCGGGGGAAACCTTTCCATAGCAACACCGTGTAAAAATGCCCCCCGCTGTACATGGGTTTGTGAGGTGGGATTTGAAATGGACTTTTCGTCTTTGTTTTATTTCAGAGACTCGATTGAATCGGTGCATCTCCAGCTAGAGAAAGAAATCTACTAACATGCGCACAAAATTCGAGCACAATTTGGCTATTACTAGAAACCAAGTACTTATAATGAAGTTCGTTATTTTATTTTATTTTAATTTTATTACTGTATTTTTCATACTTTAACACTTTGAATCCTTAAAAAATGTTGAAAATTGTGCCTTTATCTGGTTCTTTATAAGTAAACAAGATTAAGACGACTATTAATAATACTGTATTATTATTAATAGTCTATTAAGATGACTGTACAGATTAATACAATACTTGTGGTAATTATTTCAAAGAAGTAATTAAAAAGATGAATTTGTGTCTAATTGAAATTGTAATTGATGAAAAGTAATTGTGATGAAATTGATGAAAAGTAATTGTGTATTTACAGTTTGAGGAATAACCTAATAAAGAATATTTTGTAGATTTTGTTCAAAGAAACGTCTTAGCGAAGCCTTTGTGTTTTCTGCTACAGGACTGTTGAAGGTGTCCAAATATTCCAGAGATCCATGTTTGCTTTGAAAGGTCAGAGGTTAAATCCTGTGGATTATAAATCTGGATTATAACAGCCTTTTCATACTGGATTCACTGGAGAAGTTGGATTCCACTTTTGGAAACACTGCTTTGAAAGCTCCTCTGCATCTCCAGTCAAAGCGTTTGCTGATTCCATGAAGGAATTTATTGTGATTTATTGATAGATTTTAGACATTTAGTAAAATTTGGTAAAACCTTACGGCTTTGTGGTGGGTTGAGAACTTTTTGCAAACGTGTGTTTAAATTTTCGCCCGCATTGGATTTTATTTCAGTCGATAACTGTTTTATACCCTCAACCACAGCACCGAGATCACAGGGAAGCTTCAAAGCCGCGCAGATACCCGTAAAGCCATATGATACGCTGTATTTTTAGCTTTCGGCAATGAAGTTCCCCTTTAAAACACACGGCTAACATATTTAAAGAGCGCTAACTTGGAACACTTCCTCCAACACGGCCAAATCCACTTTTTAGTCATGTTTTATTCGCTGAAACTGCTAAACACAATCAGTAATACCACGGGAAAATGAAGTTGACCGTACCTTCCATTTCTCTCCGGAACTAACAGGCTGACCACACAAGTCCAGGAGTCACTTTCCCGTTCTGGAAAGTATTTTCCGAATGGACGCTACAATGTCTCGCTGCCTTTCTTGTTAGCGTCCCTGTAATGCAGGAGTGTGACCGGGTCCCCACAAGGATGGGAAAAAAACTGCCTAATGGGCTAATTGTCGCATGAAAAAATGCCAGGAAAAGGGCTGATTGAAAGAGCAAATCACGCTTGGAAGTTTGTTAACAGCCCGTGTGTGTGTGTGTGTGTTGTGTGTGTGTGTAAGGAGAAAGAGGGGACGGCGTTCAGGCTAACCTTATCGGTCACTGGACTGTTTGGGTTATTCTTAGACGGCATTATGTTTGGCCTTTTTAGGCCGGGGGTGTTGCCCACAGCCGCCGTGGCCTGGCACACAACACACTCGCTAATGCGTATTTTGATCCTTTTCACACTATCCGATGCTAATTTGCATGTTGAATGTTAAAAGCATGCGGTTGTGAGATCTCTAATTTAACGGCAATTTCCCGTCATGAAAGAAGCTCGAGTAAGTGAACGCGCGGAAGAATCCGGTGGTAAACTGGGGTTAAGCGGTTTACCACGGCTTGGTAAATATTCATGCAAATCAAGCCCCAGCCTTTTCATAAACCGCACAAATGGAACATTTAGAACGCTGACCTTTAAAGAGCAAATGGCGTTTTAGTCTTACGGCACAATTTTCCTCTTATTTCAATGAAAAGCAAGAGAGCCTGAGATCACACGGCCTGCGTGGTCTAGCCAATAGAACTGTGCTTTTCACAGGTAAAACGCTCTGTAATGGCTTTTGTGGAACGTTTTTTTTTTTTGTCATGTATTTCCTGTTCAAATTGGAAATTCATTCACGACGTAGTGAATCGCTGGGCAATTATGACTTGCTGAATCGGTTTCAGTGTAATATCGGGACAATTTCTTAAATGGAGCTTAGAAACCTGTTTCACACAACATTTATACTTTACAATGTGGAAAATAGTATCTTTGCTATTTTACATGTGCTTTATTGACCAAATAATCAATCCCATTTCATCACTTTAGACCCTCAAGCAGCGACGTTAAATAAATAAGATTCACAAATTCATATTTTACACAATTTTTTTAACCATTATTTATAATCCCCCACCCAAACCACCACACAAGAAACATTACATAGTTATTACATAACAGTAACAATAGGAAATAATGCATTACACCAATAATTTTCATGAAATAAATATTAACATTACAGTATAAAATATTACTGTTATTGTTGTTGAATCATTCTTTTTTGAATGATAACATAATAGTTACTTGTAATTGTTTATGAAAGTAAATATTTAAATGTATGTAATTATAGGTTATAAGTTGCACACATTTAAATATTTACAGGATCACAATGAAAACAATAAACATGTATGGTTACAATTTCCATTAGCACCAAATAAATGATATAAATATGATTAAATGTTGAATACTGCAGTATTATTATTATAAAAATATTTTGGTTGAAGTTATTGAAAGCTGCCCATCAAGAACTTTTTTATATATACATTTAACCCTTTTAATTGTAATTTGTATTACATTTTGGCACTGTAATATAAATTATAGGTACATGTTTAAACTTAAAAGTTATTTCAATGTGAAATCAAACTTGCACAGTTTGGATCTAATAAGTCTCCATATCCATCACCGTACTGAAACCAGTACACCTTGTTTTTATTTTTATACGCTTCTGTTATTCTTTATTGTTTCTGCCGAAGTGACAGATGCTTCGGTTTATTGGTTCTCCCGCATCTGCATCAGCATCAGCATCGCTGTCACACTCATTCAACCTCTTCTGCGGGTCAGATTGAAGCTCACGGATCTGATGAAATCACGAGCAACCAGGGAAAGAAATGACTGACGTTTGGGAGGCGAACAACAGATGTTTTTTTGCACCTGCGGGTGTTTTTGCACGTGTGTGGGAACCTCACGCTCAGGTTGATGTGGAGACGTTCTGGTTAGTGTGGGTGATGTCGACATGATCTTAGTGCTGAAGATATCTGCTGAAATACACAGTCTCACTAAAGCAAGACGCTACACCAGATAGATTCATAACTACAAATGTCGTCTCTAAATAGTGTTTCAAATCTACTAATTTAGTCTCGCTAAAAGTTCGAGTGAACCATGAAAGGCAAACACACACTTCTACAATGATTCTTTTATCTTTAGTAAAAACAGAAAAATGTACTAAGTAGTTTTACAGCTAATAAGAAAATGCTAATATGATGCTAAAATGCTAATGCTAAACTATAAAAAAACATTATATATATTAAAATATATATAAAATATAAAAAAATATAAAATATTTTTAGCTAATAAAAATGTGTCAAGATTATCATCCATTTTTTTTTCATCTGACTTTTCATTCCTTGGTCATGGGGTGGGGAGCCAATCACAGCAACTCTGGGTCTGAAGGCGGGACACACCCCTGGCCAACCAATCACAGAGCGAGACACACATTCACACTCTCACTCACGCCTTCGGACACTTGTCCAGACTTCCAGAGCATGTTATTTCTATGTTAAGGCCAATACAATTTCTTTAAATTAGAATTGCAGTGTCAAATAATAATTAGGTACATTTTGGCCTTGATATTTGCAAGTAATGACTGCTATGTTTTATAGAAACATATAGTATCAATCATGGGTGCTATTTATTCACTACTTACTGTAAATGATTATCAATGATTATTGATCAGTTCGGTAGAATGTCTTTTTTATTTCCACAATAAATTCAGTTTACGCAGCGTGAGCGCATTTAGCAAAGACGTTTATCAATATTTATACAGACCACATGACTTACAGAAGGTGGAGCTTAACAATATTAGATTAGATTAGATTCAAGTTTATTGTCATTACACATGTACAGGTACAAGGCAACGAAATGGAAGAATCTACATACAATATCACATTATATACACTTTAGTTGTTTCTTTCCACATTGTTTCAGTCACTCGAACCCAACACTCTCAAAAGTGTCCTGCTCCAGAAACAAGCCAGCAGTATTTATTGAAATGTCACCACAGTACTAACCTCGCATAGTTGCGATTCCGACGGCTTCATTAGAAAATAATCCTCCAGCACGAGCACATCAGCCAGCGAGAACGTATCTCCCTAATAGGCGTGGGGTTTTGGTCCTCCACAAGCCGTAGCTGTTGGTAAGTGGAAGCAGATCCAGCAGAACCGCATCCTAATGGGTAATTTAACAGAACTGCTGATGAAGTCATTAATACTTAAAGACGCTGTGTCTGGAGTGCGATGGCAAGCCGCGCCGCATGACTATAATGGGGGGAGAGGTCAGGCCGCCGCTCGGATGCTTCGCTCAAGGGGAAAAAAAACCTAGCGAAATGGTTTTTGTCACCGTGATTCGCAGAGAGAGATGTTATGGATGTTATGAGTGGATCAAACTGCTGTTGTGCCGCTGTAAACCCCATTATGATTTGGCGCTGTCAGCTCTCACGGGCAATCTGGATGATCAGCGCTTCAGCAGCAGAGCAAATGCTGAACTATTGCTGCGCTGCATCGAAAGTGACGGTCGGATTATGAGTTGAAATGGTTAAAACGTGTTCGAGCACATTAGCAATGCACGCTGGAGTTTTGAGCATTTCGTATTGGGGTGAAAGGACTTTGTTGCTAAAGTATTTTTTGGCTACTTTGTACTTGCACTGAGAATCAAAAATATAAGAAACTATTAATCTCCACTTGACTACATTTGTGATTGAGTATCTGTACTCTTTACTCCACTACATTTGAATGGACACTTAGCGTTGCTCGTTACATTGTGATCGTTTGCGGAAAGTTGACATATCTTTTTACTGTGTTTAATTTCTTTGGTGGATGAGGTGATATCGCCATCTGCAGGATTCTGAAGGTGTTGGATGATATTTATGAGCTAAATCATGTGAATGAGAATTAGCGGTTGCACTTTTTAGTAATAATAAATAATAAAAATGCATTACATTTTTTTTATTTATTAGCGCCTTTCTAGACACTCAAGGTCGCCTTATAGGACACACATCATTCACACACACACCAATTGCCCGGTGAAATTTTCCCACACATTTATACTGAGACTTTTTGTTGACTTTCATCTATTTTGTTCTGCCATTTTGAAACTTTGAGGAGTAAAATTTTATTTCATAATATTAGGAAATCAAACCCTCGTAAAAAAGCGTATTGTTTTTCAACTTTCCTTGGTGTATTTTGAGCCTAAATTCCGTACAAGTAACTTGCCGCACCTAATCTCTTTTGTAATGGGATGCTTTACAACTTTTACTCAAGTCTACTTAGAATAGTTGACTTGTGACTTTGTGCGCTTTGAGACAGTTAAATCTGTGAAAAGCGCCTTACAAATGCTCAGAACTTGAACTTGTAACTTGTAATGGTTACAAGTTCATCATCAAAGAAGTTACATTCAATTTCTACGTAAGAGAATAAAACCTCATGAAAAAATAGTTTCTTGTTTTTCACATTTCATTTTTCATTCAGTTTTTGAGACTAAATTCAGTGTGAATAAAATACTTAGCTCTTTTAAAATTAGATACTTTATGACTTTTACTCAAGTCTTTACTCAGTCTTTCTCAAAATTTTACAGTAAGGTATTCGTACTTTTACTCAAGTTTAGTTTTCAGGTACTCTTTACACCTCTGTTCATAATTATCACAATAATAATAATAATAATAATAATAATAATAATAATAATAGTAATAATAATAAAAGAAGATGAAGAAGAAAAAGAAGAAAACCTTTATTTGTCCCAACAATGAGAAATTTACAAAAAAAATAAAGTTTCACCCAAAACACATACACACTCAAAAAACATAATTGGAAGTTAATATTGCAGTGTTCCGGTTGAGTTTGTCATCACACCAATTCGTGGGATTTTCTCCGTCTCATTTGTCTCTAAACCTTGATTTCAGTCGAGGTTCCCCAACAATAGAAATGAACTTTTTTTCGTCTTTGTGAGGAAATTACGCCGGCCGCATCCACAACCACCATCATAAAGGCCGTCCCACACGAGCCGGATATTGATAGGGACTCGGGGGGGATTGCTCCGGCTGGATAAATTGCAGGCATTCCATCATTGTAGGGTCCACAATATTATCAGAGTCTGAGATTTGGCCGCACGTGGTGCACTTTATGGGCACGTTCCTCTGAGATGAATGCCTTTGCGTATAATTACAGTCGACAGGTCGGCAGCATCCCATTGTAAAGTGCTGAGACGGCGACATGGTGGGCTTTTTATTTAAGAAGAGCGCGCCGGACCCCCGGACAAAGCTGAATTACGCCACAGCTGATGCTTGCTTTGTTTACGCGTGTTCGATTAAAGCTCCACACGTTTGCTATTCGAGCGCTTTTGAATCGCCTGTTGGGGTGAACGTTGAAGTTTTTTCACTGGTAAATCCTTCTTGGCATCAGGCAGATGTGCTGGCCTCGGGATGTGGAATTACACGCAGAGGAACTGGATGTAAACGCTTTTTTTTTTAAATTCAGAGCTTGTGCAAATTGCATCATGTGGGAGCGACAATGGCTTATGCAATAGGCAAGAACGCAAGGACTGATTTCACACTCATATTCAGATTTTTTTTTTTTTTTTTTTTTGTGGAATTCTTTGCACAAAACTTAATGTACTTCACTGGTTTGTACTCTGTGTTTTTATCAGAATAATTTGCATTTGTTGGGCCTTTTGTTATTGAAATATTTAAAACACGAATGAGTGACTTTTGTGTAGTAGATGAGACCAAGGGATAGAATAATAAACAGTATGTATGCCAAATTTACAAACAGACAAATAGCGGACTGAGAGAAACAGACACAAAAGAAGAAAGAGATAGACGGACAGACAGAAGAAAAGGATTAATGGATTTATGGATAGTTAGACAGACAGACAGACAGACAGATAAAGAGATTGACAGAATATAGATAAATAGATTGACAGACAGACACGATGACAGATGGTAATACATGCATTTAGGGAGGGATGGATGGATGGATGGATGGATGGATGGATGGATGGATGGATGGATGGATGGATGGATGGATGGATGGATAGATAGATAGATAGATAGATAGATAGATAGATAGATAGATAGATAGATAGATAGATAGATAGATAGAGATTTAGACAGACTGATGGATGGATGAATGGACAGATAGATAGACAGACAGATAGACAAAATGACATAGATAGATAGATAGATAGATAGACAGACTGATGGATGGATGGATGAATGGAGAGAGAGAGAGAGAGAGAGAGAGAGAGAGAGAGAGAGAGAGATCGGGAGATCGGGTCGGTTCACTATTCTTCCATCTATCCATCTATCTATTCCATCTACCATCAATATTTCCATCTTTAGGCTCCAGCTCCTGTGACCCTGATATAGACATGACTCGAATAACAGTCGTCCATAAGGAACGATCTACTGTTTGACTGCATCTGAGAGCTCTTCCTGCTGCGTGGAGTATAATTTCTCTCCTGTAGCAGTGATTGCTTTACAAACAAACCGCTTTACATCATCTGGAATCTTTGCTGCTCCATCACAGACGGGAAGATCAAACAAAGCGAGACAGGAAGTGATTAGAGTCGCCGGATGGGCCTGTGGAACGCTCACACTGTTAAAAGTCCTCTGGAGAACATGTGGAAAACCAAAAAGTTTTGATGGTTTCTTCTGGATTAAGTAGTGTTCAGAGACAATCATTTCATGATGATGTAATAACATCGACCAAATGGTGTGAGTTGATTGAAAGTAAAGTGTGTCCATCCACACAACTGAGTAAATAAAAAAAATATACATTTACCGGTACATTTTTTTAAAATACGAAGACGGAAGCCTGCTTTATGATAGTTTATGACATTTTACGCAGACAAAAACTGGATTAACCAAATAATTCAAGTTCAAGTTCAAAGTCGATTTGTGTTACATAGGACTTTTAAACATATAAATACTGTAGGTCTGCATTCAGATTCAATTTAGAATTATATTTCTGGTAGAATTAAGGATTTATAAAAGAGGCATTTTTTTGTGACTAAGGCTACATGTCACAATATTATTTGCTGAAAAAAGATGAAAGGAAAACATCTTACGGTACATTGTTTTTCCATCTCAACATTTTTGTAATTTCTCTTTTCAATAAAATCAATAATATTGTGCCAGTTTATTTATTTTGGCACTTTTTTTGTCTTGTGACTCCTCATTTCAACACATTTTCATGTTTCAGTCTTTTTTTTTTCTTCTTTTCTTATAAAAAACGTCTTGGTTACTTGCGTAACCTCTGTTCCCTGACTTATTCAGGGAACAGAGGTTACGCAAGTAACCAAGACGTTCCCTTTCATAGTCAGGTCACTTCGACGTCAGTCAGAGACCTGACTATGGGACAATACAACAGGCCACATCCAGGGCAGCATCCTCCGAAAAGACCCCTCCGGCTCCTTAGCCGAGGAGC
>MU204386.1:3712302-3764949 GCA_017309775.1 Paedocypris sp. Pulau Singkep
AAACACACACACACACACACACAGACACACACACACACACACACACACACACACACACACACACACACACACACACACACACACACGCACATGAATATTAACACAGGTACACACACGCCTAATAACTCTCTCTCTCTCTCTCTCTCTCTCTCTCTCACACACACACACACACACACACAGAAACACACATTTCCACATGAATATTAACACACACACACACACACACACACACGCACAATTATATACTTTAAATACACACAAACAGGGACACACATACACACGCACACACACAATATTTTCCATATAAACACACACGACGCATAAAATCACGACGCTATAAAATCCCAAACAAACGCACGGTCAAACATTTTCCCATTGAAGAATTTAAAGCCCGGAATGTTTTTTTTTTGGTAAATTGGACTTTCCCGAGGGCGAAGGGATTTGTTATGAAGCAATTACCGGCGTTTTATCAGTTTGCATCAGACTGACCCCCAACACCACACAGTCATTATTTCCGTATCGCGCCCACCGAGAGAGAGAGAGAGAGAGAGAGAGAGAGAGAGGGGGACGTCCAGCTCCTCATCCATCCGCGCTCTCGCTCAGCATCAGCACCAGCCGCACGAGAAACACACCGAGCAGCTCCGCGTGCGCCTCACTCAATCTGAGGCGTCAGATGGTGCGAGACGCGCCGCTTCTTTGTCACTGCCGCGCCGAGTAGTTAAACGCCGTGAGTAGTTTACGCACCGCGCGCCGCAGATCTGAAGCCGCGTTGGAAAAGCGGGAATTTTTGTTTTGTTTTGCCGTTTGCGACGCGCCAATTCGCCTCAGTTGTGCGCGCGCGAGGGAGGCGCAAACAACACAGGGCTGCTTTGTTCCTCACACGCGGAGTGGGAAGATCTACACACGGGACATGTCTTTTGCTCCTGGATGCTGGCTTCTCGGATGACTGGTCCAGCGAGAACTTGTTTTGAGAAGATACGGCTTCCGCAGCGTCTCCTCTGGACTTCCTGGAGAAACTGATGCAGGTTTCCTCACGTCTCCAGGCGAGGTGGAGCACTCGGGATGTTGTGGATGGAAGGGCGTGTGTGATTTGCGCTTCGCTGAGTGAAGAAAGAGCCCTGTAGACCCCGCGTGCTGCCGAATTGTGTGGAGTTACTCGCAGAGCCACGTGGAAACACTACGGAGGCTTCACGGGGCAAGATGGGCTGCTGCAGTGGGCGATGTACGCTGGCGTTTATATGTGGGATGCAGTTGGTAAGTGGTCCTTCTTTATTGGCTTCATCGTCCGGGTGGTCTTCAGCATCTTTTAGACGTTTCTGAGCCCTGTCTGTGTGTGTGGAGACCCTCGGTTGGTGGGTCACTATCAGTTATGCTTTTCGTGCCACTGGTCCTGACAGCCAATTAGCAGTCGGAGTTTAAGGAGGCAAACTAAGTCTCGCTGACCTACTAAACCGGACCACCATTAGTTAAGTCTGGAAACTAGAACGTGCTGGGGCTACATGACTGCTCATGCAAAAAACTCAAAGGGGTTTTGTAATTTGTATATAATAGGCTGTAAAGGAGAAATTTGACTCGTTTTTTGTTTTGATTAGGAAATACAGTATACATTTATTTTATGTTTTATTCATCAGTCCATCCATTCATCCTTGTCTGTCTGTCTGTCAATTTCTCTCAAACTATCTATCTATCCATCCATCCATCCATCCAGAAGACTATACTTATTTCGATCCTGTTTTTCCTGTCATTCTGTTTGCCTGTCACTCTTTATCTATCTATCTATCTATCTATCTATCTATCTATCTATCTATCTATCTATCTATCTATCTATCTATCTATCCATCCATCCATCCATCCATCCATCCATCCATCCATCCATCCATCCATCCATCCATCCATCCATCCATCCATCCATCCATCCATCCATCCATCCATCCATCCATCTTATTTTGTCTGGCTGTCTGTCTGTCCATCTCCATCCATTCATCCAATCTATTGATCCACCCTTCTAGCCATCCATCATGTGTATAACTGTATTTTTTCCATTCATTATAATTTTATCCATACACACATCTATCCGTCCATCCATGCATTCCTGTCTGTATATTTCTGTCTAATTCCATGCTTATTTAAATATAGCAATATATAAAAGCACTTATCTGTCTATCTATCATCTTTGTCAATATTTTATTGTCTATCTGTATGTCTCTCCATCCATTTGTCTGTCTCTTTCCTTGTTCTTTTCCTTCTATCATTCGTTTCTCGCTATACGTATCTCTATTTTTTGTTATCGATGAAGCTGACTCTCTCTCTCTCTCTCTCTCTCTCTCTCTCTCACTCTCATTATTTGTCCGTCTGTCTGTTGATCGATCAGTCTCTCCCTCTCTCTGACAGTTACAGTAGAGGATATTGGCTTGTGTTTGCAGCCAACAGCTGGTGTGGCCAATCAGGCGTGCGTGACAGATCACATGACACCAGACTAATCCAAGCGGGCGTTTGTAGGTTAATGTATCAGCGGGTCAGGAATGGGGCCTGGCGGGTGACGTCACCACCTGCTGGCGCTTCATCAGACTCTTACTCAGGGTTCTTGAGTAATAAACAGACTTTGACGCCGGAGTCACGCCATGTGTGTGATGTTTCAGGCTCTGATGGGGAAAGGTCTCATCATTCTTTAACCACTTCAGCTCATTTATGCCTCGTTTTTCCATCCAGAGTTTGACTCTAGAGAAGGATTTATGTTTGACTCTCTCTCTTTAAGGTTTCTCTTCTCTCTCTCTCACCCCCATCACTTTATCTTTCATTGTTGTCTTTCTATCTTGCTCTTTGTTCTCTCTCTCTATCTCTTCCTTTGATCTCTCTTTCTCTCTCTCTCTCTCTCTCTCTCTCTCTCTCTCTCTCTCTCTCTCTCTCTCTCTCTCTCTCTCTTCCCTTTACTTTCTTTGTCTCTCTCTCTCTCTGTTTTGGTACCGTGTAGATCTCTCTCACACTTTTCTCTTCTATCCTTTTTACTTCTCTCTCTCTCTCTCTCTCTCTCTCATTTTCTGTATCTCTCTTTCTCACTTCTATCTTTAATTACATCTCTGTCACTATTTTTTTTTCGCTGCCTTTCTCACTTCTCTCTTTTATTACATCTCTGTCACTCTATTCTTTTTGCTCATTGTCTCATCCGGCCATTTTTTACTTGTTCTCTTGTCTGTCTGTCTCTCTTTCTCTCTCTCGCTCTCTCATTCTCTTGGTATTGTTCTTGTCTCTTTCTCTCTTCCTTCTCTCTGTTTTGCTTTTCTCTATTTCCATTAGTCTAATTTTTACGCATTCTTTCAACCTTCAACAATTATTTCAACCTATCGTTATCACTTGTTCTCATTATTCTCTTTGAAAATCGCTTTCTCTTTGTGTCTTTCTCTTTCTTTTGTCGCTTTCTGTTCCCTCTTGGTCTCTCTTTTTTTCTCTCTCTCTCTCTGTAGCATTTTATATGCATTGTTTTTGATCTTAAGTCTGGCATTGATAGCAGCTTATTCATCTACTTTAATGTAACTTAATTCTAACATTTCTGCTCCGAAATCCACACATACGATTCCACGCACAACCTTTGTCACCTCATAGCTGCTTTTCTCAGGCAGCGTTTGGGTTGTTCTACCACATTTATCAGTTTGTTTCCTGCTCTAATGCTTTAATGGGACTGGATCTAAAGCACCATGTTTCGCCCAAGGCCGTAATAGAGATAAAATGTTGATAGTTAAAGCCTTTATGAGAGTTGTGTTTGTGTCTGTGGAGTTAAAAAAAAAAAACCCAATGGTCCAGCAGTCTCGCCCGCAGGCACAAGGATCCGACATATAAGCAGAAAGAACCATTGTGAGCCCAAGGGACGTGTTAATAGAGAGCAATTCTCTCCAGCGAGGCAAGCTAAAGTAAACTGTTTTACTTGGTGCACTATTATGGGTGATAAAGAACTTGATAACAGCTCGCAAAGCAATGGCCGCCCAAGTCTCGCTCTGCGACGGACTCCCCGTGGATCATATAATAGCTGCGTTTAGCCTTTTCCAGTTTTCGAAACAAAGGTTTGTTTGCATGTAATTTTACCCGGCTGTGGCGGACTGGCTGTTTAAGATCTCGCCAGCAAAAGAGTTCTTCTGATCAAATTCAAGTTCAGTGCGTTTGTAAGTGTGTTGGTGGTTCCTTATCATTTTGACGATGGTTCATGATGATGATTCCTGATGTTTACTGTGTGGGGGAAAAAGGCGGCTCCATTTCTCCACGTAAACAGCGTCATCGGGTCTATAGCGGTCCAGGACACATCATAGAAAAGATGAACCTGAAGCTCTAGAAGATTCCATCCTCCTGAGTGGTCTGATCGATGTAATGTCCATCTGGTGGCACGACACTACTTCACGTGGTCGTACAGCATCTAGCACTCAGGAGAGGAGTAAAACACAAGAAAAACAAAGCATTAGGTAGACATGAAGTGCCAAAATTAAAGATTTTGACACTTTTTGACAAAGATTTTGTTTTAGGAGGCGCAGGTGTGATTCGGTTCCGAGCAACTAGACTATGCAGCCTTTCTACACGATTGTATTAATTTATTTGACATGTTATTATTACAGGTCAATATATGCTTCTTTGAAGAGACGCGTCTTCAATCTAGACTTAAATTGACATGAATTCCGAGTCTCGAATTGTGCTAGGCAGAACATTCCATAGTTCCATCGCTCCTGAGAGCCATGCTCGCTCCTCCATGTTGCTGTGGAGACCCCGTGCCAAGTCTGGTCTGTTTTCCTGCCGTCATATTCTGTTGTGCTGATTGAGTTTCAAAACCATTTGCCCCTGTTATGCCCTGATCAAACCGTTGTTGGTCATTCTGCATCACTCACACGGCCATTTCCCGCTGTAAGTGGGTTTGTTGGCTGGAATAAGCTGCGGTGTGCAGTATTTTCCCGCCGAGTTTGTCAGTCTGTCCGCTTGTGTCCCGTGCGGTCCAGCTTGGGTCAGCGTTTGGCTCAGTAAGCGGCTTTATTGCCATGGCTGTTTTTTATCAGTTTATTTATCCAGCTCTTTTCCAAGCCGCTCTATCCATTGTGACATGGAGCTTGGACAGCCGCCGTCTAAAATTACGTTTACTTGAGGTTGGCGAAAATAATAAAAGTAATAGATTTACCAGGATTTTGCACCGTTTTACTGCAAGCAGGACCTGCTTGAGACCCGCATTTAGATGGATGGATAGATAGATAGACAGATAGATAGAAAACATCTAAATGACAACAGTAAAAGCATTTTACAAAAAATAATTTGCATTTTCGTCGATGTGTCAGATTTCACTGCTCATTTAAATGACTTTTCATGCCAAACAAATTTAAAACTGTCTGTTAAGGGTGTTAAGTTCTTGAGTAAATAGACTTCCTTAAGTATGTTTTGGCTACTTTGTACTTGTACTGCGTATCAAAAATATAAGCAACTTTTACTCTCTACTTGACTACATTTTTTTTTAGTATCTGTATCTCTACTCCACTACATTTGAATGGACACTTACCGTTACTTGTTACATTGATTGTGCCCGACAAGTCTTAATGTCTTGGGTGAATGAGGTGATATCACCATCTGCAGGATGCTGAAGGTACTGGATGATATTTACGAGCCAAATCACATGAATTTGCACTTTTTTGCTCATTTGAGTTTGACAGAGACACTGTTATTTTTCATCTATTTTGTACTGCCGCTTTGAAACATTGAAGTGTTAAATTTCATATTTTATATCTGCAGATAAAACATCATAAATCAATGTTGATTTGCTGAGAAACCAAGCTCTTGATGCATTTACTTTCCCGAATGAAGGTGATTTTTAATGCTTCATCTGCTGTGATGTCGAGTTTAATGGTAGAACAAAACTCTTGCCGACAAACTCTGTTAGTTTTGATGACATTGTTAGTTACAGTAAGTACGTAGTTAAAATCCAGACTCCTGACAAACACCCTGATTGACAAGTAGATTAAAAGAGAAAAACGTCCTCCCGAAACGCGTCAGAAGAGGACAAATTCTAAACCCAAAATGAATTGAATTGCCTTCGTTGAGCCAAAACCCAAATCTAAACTGGCAGAAAGACTTAATGGCTTTTCAAATGTTATAAATCATTCCATTTAACACAACCAATAAGCCCGGGTGCGGCTGAAGGTGTGCTGGGAATAGCACGGCGGAGCTGTTGGGTATTTTTCTGGCATCTCCATTAAATGAACTTTTCTCCCACATCGGAGGTTCTTCCGTAGTCTTGAGATTCGCGAACGCTAAAGGTTACAATAATAATACCTGTGTTGCGCTGCACATTGCTTTCCCGCTTCCCGGTTGATTGAGGGCAGCTATGAGCATTAGCGGGAATGTCTCCTAGCAACAATAGGAATAAAAGCTGGAATGTTGCCCGGTAGCTGAACACAGCTCGACTGGTTTCTTCACAGTTGCCCCATTGACCCTTGGCGGTCCAGAACAAGGCGAGATATTCACCAGGCCGGTGGCTCGCTTCTGCTTTTATTTCTCGCTCACAATTATCGCCTTGAAATTCACTCCCGCTATAAATGCGTATATGGTTGCTCGTCTTTTACAGCAAATGGGTGGAAATTCATAATTCAGGATGTTAGATTGACGATGACTCAACGGTGATTGTTATTCATCACGGCGAGAAGTTCTGAGAAATCCCACACTGTCCTTTATATAGATTTACTCTCAGGTTTCTCAGTCGTTTGTGGCCATTTTTTGGTCCTTAAATGAATAAAGAAGTGGTAAAGCAACACTATTAAAGTGATTTCTTCCTAGAGAATGATTCAGATAGATATACATACACATCAAGATGAATGAATTGACAGGTAGGGAGATAAAAAGATACTCCTGATGGATGGATGGATAGAGTCAGAAAGATATAGAAATAAGGATAAAAAAAATGGATGGAGAGAGAGAGAGAGAGAGAGAGAGAGAGATGATAGAGCATCAGATAGACTACGTTGATGGATGGATAGATATTTGAATGTCATTTGAAATGTAAAAAAAAATGTGGAAAAAAACGGTGAAGTACAATGTATTACTGTTTATTATTCCTGAATAAACTTAAGCCTGATGTAATCAAAAAGCTACTGTTACACAATTTATGCCAATAGTTTGAGTAAAAAACTATTTACAGCATAAAAAACAGTAAAACTACATTTTATTGTAATCTTGCCATTTGTAGGGTTTGACTGTTCGGACCAAGAAGTGAAAAAGAGTTGGAAACCGCATTGTAGAAGACAAACTGATGAATAATGACAGAAAGCAAGTCTAAAATTAAATTGAAATGGCAAAAAGTAAAGTTCAACTCAATTTTTTAGTGCCCAAAACAATCACCATCCCGGAAAAACATTTTTGTGATGATTCTGCGACTCAAAACCGAGTAATGTCTTTCTGATCTGAGCAGATCTGTAACGTTATAATGCCGATAAACGTAGAGTTGCTTGTAAAAGCACTTGTATATAGATTAGCTTGTCCTATACGATGATAAATTCTGTCTGATGACTTTATTTGTGCATTATATACTTACGAGGTAATTAAGCTAATCTTGTTAGCATCATGCGCGCGTGTAATCCAAAACTTTGCTTGGAAAGCTTTTAGGGTGAGTGCTTTTTGATGGCCGGGGAAGGATTAATATTTAACCAAGTTGAAATCGAAGTTGAAATGTTTTCCGCCGTTTCCATCGACGTGCATTCAGGTCGAGAACGACGCTTTCGCAGCCGCTCGCGAAAAGGCCCGGTGGCCTGAAATGCCATTACATCGGGCAAACCGCGGGATTTCGAGCTTTCCAACTCCAGCTGTAAGATGAAAATGGCATGTGTAATTCAATCCGCCGACAGACGGAAGAAAAGATTTACAAGATGCATCGCTATGTCCAACCACACGCGATTTCCTAAACTCTGGCGGTTAATATCGTATGTGTCTGTAAGTGTTTATGGTAATTTATGATCGATTCCTCGTGTGATTGATCTTTATGCTCCATAAAGGGTTTTATGGACGACTGGAATGGCGTTTTAGCTGGGTTTGGCACTTAGACTGATTATGGCCGTGCCGCTGCATAGCATAACATCTGAGATTCTTCTAGAATGTTTTGGCCTGGTCAAGGACGGGAAGCTGTTCCCGCGCCACATCGAGAAGCACGTGCTGATGTTGTGGGCTGTTACACTAGGGTGACCATGTTTGGATTTCCAAAAAAGAGGACCATCGGCCTCGAGACCTCGAGAAATATACAAATTCAGGCTTCTCTAAGGTTGATGAACATGCTTTATTATGGTTCTTTGGTGCAAAATTAACTCCTGTAATAAAGTCATTTGAAATCTGTGAAAACTTGAAACTAAGTGATGAAACAAAGTGAGTATATTTTTATATTTTTTTATATGTATATAATATATATAAAATATGTATATGTATATATATATATATATATATATATATATAAATTGAAGCTTTAATATGCAAAATTAACTTCTGTAATTCAATTAAATCTGTAAAACGTGTACAAAAATTTGTCTTAGACTCAATAAATCAATAAATAATATTTTAGAATCATGTTCTAAATACAGGTTTACACTAGTATCGACCTGGACCTACGTGAGTTTGTGTGTGTGTGTGTGTGCGTGCGCTGACCCGTGCACACCATGCAGCATGTAGGTAATTTCATTGCGCAAAAAAGTAGTGCCGTGTTTTGTGTGCAAAGCGCCGATCAATTTACCTATACGCGGAATGATTCTGAGTGAATCAAAAAAGTGAATATATAAAAGTGAATTTATAAAAGTGAATTCATAAAATCTGTCTGGACTCCCCGGACAAGATGTAAAAAGAGGAAATGTCCGGGTCACCCTACTTACACATCTGTTTAAATCAGTCGTGAACGTGCGGGTTCTAAATATGACATGCGTTTTGCCCTCGATGATTATGCTAAGCTATGCTAAGCTAAGCTAAAATGACCTTGTCTTTGTTTGGTGTTGTCATTTTGTCCCTCGAGCAGACCTTCCTCAACCCATCATCATCAAAGCTAATTAGCTAGAGAAGAACGGATGTGCAGCCTCCGCGCGGGACACTTTTTACCGAGGCAGGTTAGCCATTGTGAACCATTGTTAGCCAGGGCGCACAATGGCGGTCACATGTTTCATTAGCCTCAGGGCTTTGCCGGTGGCTACGTCCGATGTGGAAACGCAATTACTTTCTCCGGCAGACGAGAGAAAGCTTTCATAGAATTTTGCCAGCCGTGTCGTACTCGTTTTATCAGCAGCTAATTGACACGTTAATTAATTTAAGTCTGCTGTTCGTTTGTTGTCCTGGAAGTTTAGATGGAGCCTGGGAGATTTATTGAGCATCTCAAACGTTGTGAAAGATCTTGACGACAATGTATCTTTTCTGATATTGTGAAAAAGTAATTTTGTGCTGTGGCGTAGTGGGTGGCATGGTGGCATAGTGGGTGGTATGATTGTATAATGGGTGGCACAGTGGTGTAGCACTGTGACGTAGAAGGTTGCACGGAGGCGAGGTGGGTGGTACGGTGGCATAGTGGATGGTACGGAGGCATATTGGGTGTCATAGTGGCATAGTGGGTGGCACGAAGGTGTAGTGGGTGGCATGGTGGCATAGTGAGTGGCACAAAGGTGTAGTGGGTGGCACAGTGGTATAGTAAGTGGTACAGTTGCCTAGTGGCTGGCACGGTGACATAGTGGGTGGAACGGTGGTACAGTGGGTATCAAAGTGGTATAGTGGGTGGCACTGAGTAACCTTTGATGGCATACTGGGTGGCACAGTGGTGTAGTGGGCTACACGGTGGTGTAGTTGATGGTATAGTGGCATAGTGGGTGGAACGGTGGTACAGTGGGTATCAAAGTGGCATAGTGGGTGGGTTCTGGGTCTTTTAATTGGTGGCATAGTGGGTGGCACGGTGGATTTAAAGCATGACATAACCATTCCAGACTCATATGCCATTCAGAACTAATTTTTTTTTCCGTGTAGAGTTTGCATGTGTTTCTTCCACAGTCCAAAAACTTGCAGGAGAATTGGAGTGAGTGTGGGAAAGTGAGTTTCTGTGTGTTCTTCTTTGTGATTGGTCGGCCACTACATCAGGGTGTTTACCACCATCAACCCCAGAGAAGATGGGATTAGCTATACTGTAAATCATTGTACTATAATACGTTTTCTTTATTAAACATTTTTTTCATTATATAAATCAAAGGCATACATAAATATACAGTGAATGCAGAATTCATTTTACAATACAACTCTATTTCACAAACGACTGCTTCTACACAATGGCCATTTTTCCAGTTTCTCCGTTACAGATCTGTGCATAATAAAAGTTTGGGACGTTTAAATACAAGGTCATGAAGAATTGTTTTCTTCGGACGGCTAAGTCAAGCTCCTTAAATCGGATTCATTTAGTATGATCACACTTAAACAATCCCTGCACTGCCACTGGCTAGATTAGCTTGGCTAGTTAGCTCGCGCTGACATTCACTCGCTAGTTGTCTGTTCTTTAATTATTGTTTTCAGTCATCATGGCTTCCGTTGGGCCCGGTAGGAGGTGTGCTTCGATATTCTGACACAACGGCTAAACCGCAGGGTGCGGAGCCAGCCTATATTTTGAAGACACATAATTTAGCACTTATTTAGAACATTAGCAAGCGCAGGCAAGCTAACCTCACAGTAGGGTTGTTTTCGCTGATTGCATATGCGAAATATCACTTGACAACACCGAGTGCTGAGATTTAAAAAGCAGAAATTTACAAGCATGTTTAGAAAGAACCTCTCTGCCGGTTTGTCCTGAAATAATATGTATTTCCTATAAAACCATATTTGTTGTGGTGGTTTGTTGTTAGCACAGTTAGCGGTTAGCAGCCTCACTAGGGTTGCCACACGTCTCTTGAAATACGGAATTGTCCTGTATTTCAGATTGTAATTGCGTGTCCTGTTTTTAATCAATACGGGACAAGTTTTGTACTCAATGTCATCGTTAGTTTGATCAGTATTTTATACGGGATCGGGTTAGTTAAAAAACCAAGCCCTTGTCAGATAGTTCTTGATTCGTACACCTCGTCTCCTTGGGATTATTATGAACACATTTATTAATTGCTAAATAATGGTAAAACTGGCTAGATGGTCTGTGGAAATTTAATTAGATAACAGTAATTTACCGTTTTCTACATGTTAATAAAAAATACAAGTATTTCATATTAATGGAGTAAAACCATGTCGACGACTGAAATCACAGTGAAATGATTGGCTAAAAACAGACAAATTTTACAAATTGTAAAACTTCTGTTAGTACAAGGAAAGTGGATCATAATCCAATGTAATACGTATTATGATTTGATGATTTGCTATGATTTGAGGAATTTCTGTAATTTATTTCATGAAACAATAAAATATACATAAATAAAATAAATCATATTTATAAAATAAATTGGAAATTGGCTACATACAAACTTTACTAGCTAATGTTTATAGCTATTGTATGCGTGTACTGTTTCCATATTTGAAGTTGTTACTGCAGAAAAATTACAAATATTTTAGCCACCTAATAAAATACGATTATCATTAGATGAGTCTGTTGAGTTGTAAAAAACAAATACTTACTGTATATCAATTAAAGACTATTTATTTTAATGTTTCAGCGTTCATACTTTCCTGAAAACCTATTTATTGGTGGTTTTGTTAGAGATTGCCACGCCCACCCAAAACACCCCGCCCCCTGTAGTCCAAAAACATCCAGGAGATTTGAAAATTGGCTATTGTCATGAGTGTGAAAGTGTGTGCCTCCCTGTGATTGGCTGGCCAGGCTGTGTCCCGCCTCCAAGCCCAGAGGTGCTGTGATTGGCTCCCCGTGACCCAAAATTGGAAAAAGCGGTTTGGAAAATTGACGGAAGAGCGCAGTTAGTGACTAAATAAACCCTGACGCCGTTTCTCAGACAGTTGACATTTCTTTTTTAACATCCACCACTCCAGTTAGTTCATTTATTCCTGCAGCCCATGAATCTGCCAGCGTGTTTGTGGCATCGTTTGGGGTGTCAGTACCACCCAGCGGAGAAGTGATGGCTCCCCGCGACTCATAATTTGGTGGATGGCGGTGATTTCATTGGAGGTGACAGAAGCAGCAGCAGCTTTAGCGCACTGACCTTGTGGGATTGGGGAAGTGGTCAGAAATGATGGATTTCCTCGTGTTTATGATGCTTGTCTGTTGCCCCCTGGGAAAGTCTCCGTGGACGAGTTTAAAAGAGAATTCTCCTTCTCACATTGACATTGCTCTCTGATGTGCTTTCACTTCTTCACTACTTCAGTTACTGTTTTTGGTTAAACCGCCAAAAATAGCCTGATTGTGATGCTAGAAGTCACTTTGGAATAAAGTGACTTAATGACGTATTTACGCAAATATGAGCACTAGTTTTTTTTTTTTTTTTCCAATTTTAGAGGCTCAAAAATAGTATTTTAAAGAGAAAATAAACGTAATTTAGCCAGAAACAAAAGAAAAAATATATTTTTATTTTTGTGCCTGAAAAATTAGGGGGCTGCTTATTTTCGCGGGGTGCTTATATTCGCATAAATACGGTATTTAAAGTATGAAATTATTGTTCACCAATATATGCTTTTTTATGCAAGAATGCATATTTTTATATGATTACAAATGTTAGAAATATTGGTTAGATGTTATTGTAATATGTTCTTCAATATATTCATTGATGAATTAAGCATCTTTGTTCATTTCTGGGTGTCGGGGAGCTGGAGGAAAACTCTACTACACAAACTAATTGTTTTCTAATATTTTTACACACAAATGTGACACACGGTGTATAGTATAATCTAGGATTTTAAAGAGTTTAAATTCAATTTAATTCACGTTTTTGTTGAGCTGTGTTTAAGTCACCTGTTGCTTTGTCTAGTATATTACTGGTGGGCCGAACCAAGACTGATTGCTCCTATACAATATCACTGGCATTTCTTTACATAAAGCAATGGTAATCAATAACATTATTATTTGTATTTTTCATTTCAATATAAACATTATTTTTAGTCATTTCAAGTAATTTCATTTTGAATAAAGCGTGAACCATGTGGCACCGGGGTCCGACGATAGTCTTATACTATTTTCTTATAGTCTGATACTGCTTTTTATTATAAAAGATTATTCATTCAAAAAAAAAAATAAATATATAATACGCCACACACGCCTTTATGCAACAATTTTGTCTTTTGTGAAAAAAATAAAACATGGACGGACTGGACCACCACTTTCTAAAATAATTAACAAAACAATATGTGTATAGGACCAGGACTCGGTGCTAGTCAAATCAATGAGCTGGAATTAGCATGTGTTTGCATCCATGCATAATGAATGCTGATGGTTTTCTGCCAAGGTGTCAGAAGAATCCACGAGGCGCACGGGTTGTGTTTAGTGTTTGTGAGGAAGGGACAGACTGAGGTGAATCATATGGAGTGTATGTGCCTGTGTGGTGGATTAATTACGGCGTGTGGTGGGTCCGGTGACGGAGTGCGGTTCCTCTGGAGGTGCTGAGCTGGCTAATGAGATGTGGAGGCAGTCGCTATTAAACAGCCAGGCTCTTTTAATGGGAAAGGTCAGGCATGTCAGCTGCCATTATTGTTCTCCGTGTCTTGCTGACGCCATAGCAAGTCTAGTTAAATGGAGATCTCAGCTTACTAATAGCCTAGAACTTGGGGAGCCGTGCTTTAAAACTCTCTAAAGGTTGTGGCTTTACTGGCCGTAGGGCCGACAAATACTGCCAGGTCTTATGTAATCCACAGGTAAACACGGGAAAGACTGGACAAGAGGGAAAACAGGATGGAAATACAATAATCAGTCTTATGGATGGATGGATGGATGGATGGATGGGTAGATTGATAAATAGTCAAATACAGACAGACAAATACTAAGACGGATGGATGGATAGATAGATAGATAGATAGATAGATAGATAGATAGTGTATTTATTTATCTTTCTGTTGGTTTGTTTATTCATCCAACCATTTACTCACATTTTTCAGTCTGTCTGTGTATCTGTCTCCATCCATCCGTCTATCCGTCTCCATCCACCCATCTAACATTTTGTCTGTCTGTCTGTCTCTCTCTCAACCCATCCATCTGTCCATCTTATTCTCAATCTATAAATAAACTGTCCTCTATATATAAATCTGTTTCTTTCTCTCTATTGATCTCTCTCTCTTTAAAGATATCTATCTCTGTCTCTGGATACTTTCTCTCTCTTGTTTTCCATCTGTCAGTCTGTATGTTTGTCTCTTCATAAATCTCAATGTATTGAACAATGAAAATTAACAGAAAAAAAAGTAAATGACAAATAAATCATGTAAATAATGTTATAATGTAAATAATAATAATAATGCACTAATGTAAAAAGTTTTAAATGTTAGCCTTACTTTGTGTTATCACAAAAGATACGGTAGCATTTTTTAAATAATAATAATAATAATAAAAATAATAATGATAATTAAAAATAGTAAAAAAATAGAAATCAATCATTATTTCTCAAGTGAAATCCAGAAGCAGTGACCGTGATAGGTCTGGTCCGGGTCAGTGTGATGGTGGTGGTCCGGTTTATCTTCCCAACTCGTGAAAGCTCTTCTGTTTGAGAAGGTTCTTACCTGTTTGTATTCAAGTAGAAGAGGAAATGTGTCTTACTCGTGACAGTGAGGGGAGAAATGGGGGCTTTTGTAAAGCAATCATCATTTCCCCGAGTGTGATGGCTGGAGTGACCAATTTCTTACTGGCCTTATCTAATCGAGCCGTTTCTGATTGCATGTTATAGCGCATGGAATGATTATGGTAGTCAGAAGGGATTACCGTATCTGTTGCACTTTGAGTATAGTTTTTTTTTTTTCAACAAAACAATTTATTTTTTAACTTGTGTGCCCTATTTATGTGTAACAATGTTGGGAAATAGACGTTTTTTTATTGTGCATTTTCTAATGTGACGGTCCTTATAGTCTGAAAATTACGGTATTGTTCATTGCACCTATGTGTGACAAATTTTACTTATCCCTTTAATGCTGGCAACAAGAAAAAATGCAACTGAATTTTATTTATTTAGTATTTATTCTCAGCAAATAAAAAAAATGTTTTTTTTTTCATTTAGATTATATATACGTTTATATTTTGCATTATCTGTACGTTCTGACTTTTTAAATTGTTTTATTTAATTTATTACATTATGTGTTAAATATAAACCTGTTCAATTTGATGTAAAACATCTAAGCCTTATGTGTAATAAAAATTTACTTAACCCTTTAATGTTGGCAACATGGAAAAAAAGCATCAGAATTTTTTTAATTAGTACCATAGTGATATTTAATGGTAATTCTTAGCAAATAAAACGTTTTCGTTTTTACACTTTTTTCAGTTAGATTATCTATATGTATTAATTTTGCATTATTGATAATTTCAATAACGATTTTAACAATTTTGTTTAATAAATTATTAAAGAGTTAAATATAAATCCGTTTGGTTTGGGAAGTAAAATCCCTAGTATCTTTCTAATTCTGCTTTGTGAAATTAACAATAGTTTTTAAAGTGGTCCTACCCCCCCACCCCATCCTCATCAGTGCTTGTTATTGATCTGCTGCATCTTACAAATGATGCTGTGTGGAACACAGTGGCGTTTAATTCTGCGCGCTGGCATTTGCATAATTACCCGCGCAGTATAAAGCGGCGGTCAAGATTTTCTAAGGGATGCTATTCATTTTTAATCATCATTTGAGGCACTAATAGCGTTTTCATCTGTGAGGAATATGCATTGACCCGGGATGTTGTCTCTGGGACATGACTAATAGCGGGAACGAGGATGAAGCCAAAGCCCCAGTGACCCTCTTTGAAAGGCATGACAAGGGCAGGTCAATATTGTCCTCCTGTGTAATTTATTTAATTGCTTGACCTATGAAGCGAAAGGTCACAGCTGCTTTTCGGAGTTTTTATTTCCGTCCATTGACCGTTTCAGGGTGTTTAATGGTGGAAACCCGTTTAGATTTATACGTGTAATTTCATTCAGGCTGAGCGGAATAGTCCCACAATTCTCTTTGTAAGTATTTCACTCTGTAAAGCGGACACGTCTGTGTTAAGTAGCCTAAAATCAGGTTCATAGCCACTCGCACATCCTCCAGTCGTCCGTGACTGCTAATTAAGTGCTTAGGATTTTACATACTGTATTTCCAGGCTGACCTGTGTATGGACCAAACTATTTTCTGCCTTTTATAGGTTGTAACTGCTGTCAGAATGTCAGAAATCCGATGATCAATGGCAATTATCGTGCATTTAGAGGACACACAAACACTCGGGTTGTGTTTCTAAATGTAAAGCTCGGGCTTGTGTGTCCACGTATCAGTCTCCATCACTTCCCATCACCCACCTCTCTCACAGTTCCATTGATTGGGAATATATTGGTAGGAGGATGCTCAGGTTGGAATGGCCAGTCAGGAGGTCTAGAGAAAGACCACGGAGAAGATGTAGAGATAAAGTAGACATAAAGAGGACAAGAAGTGGGCGGCTGAGAGAGAAGAGGATGAAGAGGTCGGCCTGAGATGGAGTCAGATGATTGGCTGCGGCGACCCCTGACATGGAAAAGCTACGGGAGAACGACGAAGATGGAAACCAGGCCACTTTGTCAGGCTGCCAAGCAATAATACATGCTTTAATATTTACATTTATTTTATACAGTTATTTCATATTTTACAAGTTGTACAAACATGTCCGTGGTTGCGTGGGTTTTCTTCCGGGTTCTCCGGTTTCCTCCCACAGTCCAAAAACATGCGTTTCAGGCAAACTGGTATTGGAATATTGACCATATAGGAATGAGTGAGTGTGTGAATGTGTGTGTCTGTGTGTCCCGCCTTGCGAATGGTTGGCCGAACCAGAGTGTGTATCCTGCCTCTAGGCCATTGATGCTGAGATTGGCGCCACCTCCGCATGACCCTGTAAAGATGAATGTAGCAATAGACTAGTGACCATTTATTCAAAATGTAAATTTTTTTTAACCTTTATTTTACTTTATTTTATTTTAGTTTAGTTTTATTTTATTTTTGCCTTATTTTTGTTTTATTGTTAATTTATTTGAATTAATTTAATTTAATTTTACTTAGTTTTATTTTTGTTTTATTTTATTGTACTTTATATTATTTTTGTTTTATTTTTATTTTATTTTGCTTTATTTTATTTTTTATTGTTTTTATTTAAGTTTTTGTCTGATTTTACTTTATTTTAGTTTGTTTTACTTTGATTTTATTTTGCTTTATTTTAATTTAGATTATTTTTATTTAACTTTATTTTATTTTATTTTATTTTATTTCATTTCAGTTTTGACGCAGTCTCTGCAATTCTGAGCTGCAGTGGATGTGTGACATTTATCAATATAAAGCTCACATCCAGAACACAAGTCTTCACCTCTCAGCGGCCTTAACACATCCAGATAGATCACTCAGGAAAGCAAGATGGACCATCAGCCCGGAATGAAAGCTGGAAAGGTGACAGGCTGTGAAAGATAAAACAAACAGCCCGAAAGATAGCGGCTGATGAGTTGCACTTACGCAGTGGTTCGCAATTTTCACAGCGAGTTCAAGCTTTGATCTAATCTGGAATTTCAAGATATCATTTGTTTGTTAGGATTTTGAGTATTGTCGGACGGACCCAGTTATACAATTAATAAGAGAAAAGAGAAAAAAAAAATAACATGGCGTGCAAACACCAAAGGAAAAAAAACATGGTAAAGCTAAATAAAAAAAAAAATTAAAAATTATACAATGCAAAAGCCTCGGAATTTTAAAATCACTTAAAAACATACTTCAAAAGACGGGACAGGTTTAAAAAAGATTGTGATATGTAACAGGTAACACAGGTGGGATAAATACCGTATTTACCTCGTTTTTTTTTTTTTTTTTTTTTCGAATTTTGCCGCTCAAAAACTTTGGGGTGCTTATAATAGTTTCTTTCAAATATGCGCGTAAATCTTCACTACAACTGACTTGTTGTTATGTTTTATTCAAATAAAACAATATAAAAATGATAAGAGTCACAAGTTAGGTTTGTCAAATAAAAAAAAAAGTATTTTTTGGAAAATATTAACATAATTGAGCCAGAAACGTTAATAAAAAACGAAAAAAAAAAAAATATATATATATATATTCGCATAAATACGATAACTAACAATTGGGCACATTAACAAGATAACTAGAGGGTGTAAAACTGTACCCCCTTAACAAATTAATAAAGAGATAATATGAAAGAAATATGCTTTCAAATAAATAAGCAAAATCTTTAAAACTGTAGAGCGGGATTTTAAATTCTATACGGAACATAACTGGTAACAAATGAGACGAGGCCAGTACTGGAGTGATGGGCACTGGTTTTGTACAACGTTGCCCCGTTTTAACCAGTTGCAATCGATCAAGTGATGATTTAGGAAGACTCTAATAAAGTGATTTACAGTAGTCCAGTCTTGACGCTATAAAAGCATGAATTAGAGTCTGGGCTCGTATTAAAAAGCATCTCATCAATTTTAGCAAATGAAAGTTGGACAGGATGGAGTGGAACAAGTGTGTTGGAGATCGGACTGAAATGTTAGGAAACGGAATGCATAAGAAGAAAAGAAATGTGTACAAACAAAGAGGCCGAGTGATAGAGATTGAACGTGTAGATTGGAAGATTGAGCCACGCTGGAAGTGGGAATAAAGGCGAGTAGGAGGGCGAGCGCTGAACAGCCTGGATAAGCTCCGGAGCTGATAGCACTTGACTACTCGAGGGTGGCTGGAAATAAGACAAACTGTCCCTTGCTGTCAAGCCTTCAGGTCTGATTGATCTGTTATCTCTCCGTACAATTTGATTCTGGCTGGGTTTACTCGCCTCCGTGTGTGACAGCTGGTTATGCAAAGACGTGTCTGAATCTGACATTTGCTTTTCTTCAATAGTTTGGCCATCTTGACGTCCGTCCATTGGTTTGATAAAATGCTCAAAAAATCCTAACAAAATTAGTTTTAACGTGGAATATTGGAAGTGGGGCCACTTTGTCTTATCATATAGTTTTACAATATTATCTAATATATTAAACGGATTTGTCGCACTTTCCTTTCTATCCCATTCCACCCAAGACTGACTGTGATGCTTTTTCCGGATCTCTATTGAATCAGATTAGTGCCAAAAATAACACAATTTACAAACGTAAATTTTGAAGAAACGAACGAAAATGTACAAACGTATGAACAAAATGAACAAAACTGCTTCACATTTAATTTTTTTTTTTCGCTGGCGTAAATAAAAGTTTAGTGAGCGCTTAAACACATTCAGAACCGGAACACTTTTAAAATACTACTACTACTAATAATAATAATAATAATAATAATAATATCAATTATAACAACATTTTTTTTTGTTTCATTATACGTATTGCGATGTGAAGAAACATTCTTTTCTCACCAGCCAATCAGAGTAAGGGCCGCCCTCATGAGAACTTAATGCCTGAAGTCCTAACAAAAAAAACTGAAACAAAAGAAAAAATGTGAAGCGAAAAAAAAAAATTTTCAAACGAAAACGTGAACATTGCAACCAACAAATAAAAAAACAAAATGTGAAGAATTTTTATTTGTTTCTTAGACATTTACATTTGATATTTTTGCCACTAATCTGATTTCATAGATCTCCACTTGGATCTTCACTTGGTATCAGACAAAACCTCTACATCAGCCTCTAGGATACAAGATATCGTCCTTTTATTCAGGAACCAACACAGATTAAGTGATAATCTCTGATCCGTAACTTCCCTGCCATTTCATCACCAAACAGACTTGGACAGTGAAGCCCAACCTATGATTTTATTGGTTGATTTTAGTCTATTTAAAAGAAGGGATTATGACTGGACGCTAATTTTAGAATTACTGACACAACCTTAATGACAAATTCAGAAAAAAACTTTCAAGTTTTATGTTGAACTGTCATCAATGAACTTTCCAATTTTACAAACGGAAGAACTAATAAAGAGCATATTATTGATTATATTTAAAAATATACATATAAATTATTCGAAAACAATTGATGTTTCATTTGCATTCTAACGTTTCGCTTAACTAAAGTAGTTTTAAATATTCATGATTTAATCTTCGTATACATTATGGAATTTGCATCAAAGACCCAGGATTATGAAACTTTGGGCTCCACTGGACTAGAACATATATTATTTATTGAATTTACAGTTTTATTTTAAGTGAGAGCACTGAGCAGGGTCAGCGTTTTGGTGAAGGACACTTCAGTTGTCCCGTTTTTGAACCTACTGTACTTTGGCTCGGAAGAACCCTTTAAGGATTTTATATCGTAAAAAAACAACTAACAAAAATCTGTAATAATTAAAGCCAGGTTGGAAAATACCAAATTTTCACGAATATACGCATTCAGTTTTTTTTTAAGTTCGACACTCAAAAACTGGTTCAAACAGTATAAGCTTTAATTGGCTCAATAACAGAAATAAAGAAACATTAGACACACCGCGACACTGAACAGATGCAAAATAACACTGTAAGAAGTAAAATTAAACTAAATACAGTACAATAATTTACATTACAACAAACAGAGACTACAAACCACGACTGCTTAGCTTAACTTAGCGCAACCGGCTACAAACTAGTCCAACGTGTCATCGCAGAAAGAGGTGAAACCGTGGAAAATGAAGAACACGGGCAAGAAGTAAAAAAATTCCAAAGAACAAACACAATCAAAACGCTCGGTCACTGCACAGGGGATAATAATCCTTCCTCTTCACACGACATCAGATAAACAGAGAGCTTAAAACAGGCCTAAGCTTGAAACAATTGTTCTGCGCATGTGCGGAGTTTGACTGGAGAGCAAAGGATGCTGGGAAACAAAGTCCTGACCACTAGAATCGACTTTTCGTTATCTATTATTAACGATATCAAAATGAGTCACAAGTCAGGTTTGTTAAAAAAAAAAAAAAAATGTATTTTTAAGAGAATATTAAGATAATTGAACCAGAACCAGAAATTAAATCTGTGCCTGAAAAATCAAGGGGTGCGTACATTTACCTTTATCCCCTTTCCCAACTTTATCATAAAATATTCTCCAGACTCATTGACATGAGCGTCACGTGCGTCAAGGTCATTGGTAAATAGCGTTCAACAGACCTGCAATCAGCCGTGTGTGTTCTCGCACACGCTCACACGTTCTACAACCGGAATAGAACAGCTTGATTTTTATTATCCATCTTTTTTTTTCATGAAGCAACTGCGGCTCAGGCCATCAGAGAGAAATTATTCTGATTATTTTCAGCATATGGGGAAATAAGACCCAATTTCCCACCTCAATCTTGGAGATGATTTGAAGTGTAACCAGTCTGTCGCTCTGGACAGGCAGATAGACACTGATTAAGCTTCACCGGCAAGTGAAGCAAGCGCTTTTAGTTATTTCGTTTTTTTTTAATCTTTAATAAATTATATACATTTCAACCTTCGCTTAAGGTTAGAATTTAAATGCAAAATGACTGCCCAAAAATGGCATTTGTATTGAATTTTAACATGTTCACTTCATCAATCAATGCGAAAAATAATGTTAAAATATAATACAGTAAAAATACAGTTATAAAACATATAAATTATACAGAATATAAAACAGTACAAATAAATATATATCAAAACTCTATTAATAATGACTTTCCAACTAGATCTTGACTAGTTCTTTGTAGGCTAAACTATTATTTGAAGTAAATGTAGTAAGTCAATAGATTTTATTTGTTTTAGTGATCCTGATAATTTACCATGCATTGCTAGCATTTTTGATGTCTATGATTGGAAAAAAAATTTAAAAATATAATTCTGAATTTTGGATCATTGGATCTTGACTTGAGTCTGTAGATTTGTTTTTTGTTTTCTTTTTTTTAAGTTTCTAGAATAGTTATGTTAAATTAGAAAATAAGAAAATTGTGGGATTTAAAAAATAAAAATCTCACTATGTTTAGGTGCAATTTTTAGCTCATTTAAAAAAAATGTTCATGGTTCACTGTACATTTGTATTCCGACAACAAATATACAAAATATAAGTGGCCACCATTCGAGCGAGGAGTTCAATTTTTTATTTCTTAAAATCTCTAGCTAATTAAATGAGCCAAATAGTTCTAAACAAAGGAGTGTATGCATCTTCACTGAAGTCTCAAGTCGAGTCAACGGTTCTTCAGAATCTTTTCAGCGTTAGCATGCAAAATAGCATTAGCCTTAGCATGCTAAATAGCGTTAGCATGCAAAAAAAGCAACATCCGAAAAAGGTAAACGTGATGACCTGTGCACAAGCTTCAGCTAGATGTACCTTCATTAGCAGCTTCTCTCAGTCTAGACAGTAAGTGGGTTCTGGAGGCCGGTCTCACAAGCGAGCCCAAATAGCTTTAATTACCTGGATGAGCTATTAGCCTCATGTTAGCCTGGAGCTTTACGTAAGCATTTCAAAATTAGCGAAGACCCTGGCGCGACCTGGAAGGATGTTTCTCTTTGTCGATGTGACTTCTGAGTCACGGTTAGAAGTTCAATCACGCGTCTCCTTTAACCAGGGCGTCGTCATTATTAATGCCCCACATGTAAAGAACGATGGTTCCTTGTTGCTCTCCCCTAAAGTACACGGCAGCGGGGTATCAGCCACTTAATTTGGTTTCTGTGCCGCGCTTTTAGCAGTGGAGATAAGCCAAGAGCGGACAATTTCCTTCCGAGATGGCCACACGTTGCTGATGGAGTGGACCACGCTAATGTTTTTAGCCTTCTGGGTGTCCATCTGTGAGCTTTTCTCCAGCTCGCTTTAAGTAGCTTCGGCCGCTTCTTTGGGCAAAGGGGAGATAATGGCGTCCATTTATCATCCAGGAATTCGATTGTGAGGTTGCCGTTCTCCTCGCCAAGGAGTTACCAGACCGTAGATCAAGCGTTTAGTTGTCGGCTTTCATGACCGGGAAGTCATTTGAATATTTTTTTAATGTTTTTTATTGTTTAGTGGACAGAATGGATAGAATATGAGAGGTGGTGTTGTGATGAGATTGATCTACTAGAACTGTCTGTCAGCCTTTCTATTTATTGCGTTTCGTTTTCCCTTATATATTCTTTTAATCTATTGCCCTTCTTTCTTTATGTTCTCTTTAATCTATTAATCTCAATATCATTCTTCGATCCATCTATCAATATTTCTTTCTTTCAACATATTCACTTTTCTTCCTTTCGATCTATTAACTGTTCTCTCTTTTTTTATTCTTTTAACGTTTCTTTCTTTTTGTTCTTTTTAACCTGTCTTCCCTTTTTCAATCTATTCACTTTTTTTCAGTATCTTAACTTCTCGTTTTTTCTTCCTTTCATTCTTTCAACATTTCTTTCTTTTCATTCTTTTTAACCTATTGATATTTTTGTCCTGTTTTCTCAATCTTTCTTTCTCTTTTTCAATTTCTCTTTCTTTCAGCATTATAACTTTTCCTTCATTCTTTCTTTCTTTCTTTTTTTCCTTCTTTTGTTCTTTTAGCATTTCTTTCCTTTTGTTCCATTCAACTTATTATTCATGCTTTCTTTCTTTTCACATATTAACTTTTTGTTCTTTCTTTTTTTGTTGTTTGTTTGTTTTTTTGTTCTTTCGTTCTTTCTTTCTTTCCATTGCTCTATTAGCCTTTCACTATGTTTGTCTGTCAATCACTATGTCTGTCTGTCTGTCTTCATCTCCATGTAAATATTATATTAAGCAATTCTATTTAAGAAGTTATCAGTCTATCTGTACATTATCCATCCATCCGTCCATCTACCTCTCTGTCTATTTGAAATGGAATTGATTGAATTGAAAGTCCTCTAGTTGTCTTCCTTTCTATGTAAATATTTGAATGAGCAATTACACATGAGAGGTTATCTCTCCATCCTTCTATGTGTCTGTCGATCTTTCAATCTTCTCAATCTGTCTGTCTCTTCTGGCCATTTTTTGACTAAGCAAGTATATCCCAGAACTTGTCTCTTTTTTGTCCATCCATCCATCCATCCATCCATCCATCCATCCATCCATCCATCCATCCATCTATCCATTGAGAAGTACATTCCGAGTAGATATTTCTGAGGTCACACTTGTGTTTTTCATCAGTTGGTTCCATCCCAAACAAGTAGTAGTTGTGGTCTAGTAAATGTTGTTGCTAATGAGCCTTTAACCTTATTCCTGGAGTTGTTTTGCAACAGAGAAGCGCGTTTGCCTACATTATTTCCCCACATCTCGTTCCATCCAACCTTTGCTTTTCTTAATGAGCTCCGTTGTTCCGGTGAGGTCGGTGTTGATCACAGGAGATCCTGACCTCCAGACACCAGGGCATTACTGCTTATGATTAACCACAGCGCGGCTCGGAGATCGGATCCGCATTACTGATGAAGGCCTCATCTGAAGAGCTTCCGTTGTTTCATGTGACTTGGGAGGCTTTCACAATGACTTTTTTGGTTCGGTTGAGATGATCATGTTGTTGTCCATGCAGACAGAGAAAGGGATGGAGAGAGACAGACAGACAGACAGACAGTGAATCAGATGGTATTAGACAGACAGAGGACAGAGAAATGGATGGAGAGAGAGAGACAGACAGACAGACAGACAGACTGAGAAATTGCTGGAGATATGCAGACAGTAAAAGGGATGGAGAAAGACAGACAGACAGAGAAATGGTTGGAGATAAATAGACAGACAGACAGATAGAGAGATGGATGTAGATAGACAGACAGATAGACTTAATAGAATAAAATAAAAAATTAATAGATGAAATTAGACAGTCAAGGTAACGAATGGAGAAAGACAGACCGACAGACAGAGAAATGGCTGGAAATATGCAGACAGAGAAAGGGATGGAGAAAGACCGACAGACACAGAAATGGCTGGAGATATGCAGACAGAGAAAGGGATGGAGAAAGACCGACAGACACAGAAATGTATGGAGAGAAAAGACAGAACTGGATGGAGATAGACAGACTGACAGACAGACAGAGAAATGGATCGAGATACATAGACAGACAGACAGACAAGTCTGACTCTGTCTTCCTTTTTTCAATCTCTTTCTTTCAGCATATTAACCTTTCTTTCTTTCCTTCTTGCTTTTAACATTTCTTTCGTTATGTTCTATTCAACGAATTATTTTTTGTTCTTTCTTTTAACCTATAAACATTTTAGTTTTTTCTTTCATTTATATTTTCGTCTGTTCATTCTTTTGTTCGTCCTCTCTTTCTTTCCATTGCTCTATTAACCTTTCGTGATGTCTGTCCATCAATCAATATGTCTGTCTGTCAGTCTTCATCTCTTTGTAAATATTAGATTGAGATTTGATCTTTTTCTACCGCGGTTAATTTCTTGGGCGGACGATGTGATATCGCCATCTGCAGGATGTTGAAGGTACTGGATGATATTTACCAGCTAAACCACGTGAATCAGCGGTTGCACTTTTTTGCACATTTGACTTTGACTGAGAATGACTTTTTGTTCTTTTTTTAATCTGTTTTGTTCTGCCATTGAGATTTCTATAATTCTTGAAGAGTTTCTCCAGTATTGTTTTCAGGTACTGATAGTGCCAGGGCTTGATTTACCCGTGTGTGACTGTATCTGCGCCCAGCGGTGGCATCGTCAAGGTCGTATGTGTTCCATGCGTGTCAGACAGTAATTAATTCAGCCTGGCACAGCGCGGGCGTCCTCCTCCTCTCCACTCCACTGCGACTGCTATTGATTTCCACAGAGTTGGGCGATATTATACACCACAAACGAACTAACCCGTCGGTTTATTTCCCATCACTCAAACGTGTCGCGCACCGATTACCATCCTTTATCTTTTCTCCGGGCTTTAAGGCAACGGCAGGTGAGGGGATTTGCATTTTTAAGGTTAGATATTCCTGGCAGGCATTTTCAATATGTTTCCTGCCAATAATATGCATGAAAGCCGCAGACGCCTTCAGCTAACGATGAATCCCCTAATGAAATTTCAATGACGCAGATTGAGAGAATTTCTTCGGATTCCGCGTCGTCTGTCCGGTTTGGTTTTGGTGAAATGCTCTTTGCCTTCTGGATTGCCAACACAAAACAATAGAAGAATCGCTGACATTTAGTGTTGTAATTTGTATAATAATTGTTGTCAGTAACAATGATTTGAATATATTCAAATTGTATTTTAATTTACATGTATAGAATAGAATACATTAGAATAGAATATAAAGCCTTTATTGTCACTCTGCACATATGCAATGTAGATTATACATCTGTACAGTGAAATTAAGAATGAGACATTTACAGTACAAAAATTGAGATATATTATGAACAGTACAAAAAATGTACGTAAACTTTGCCAGCAGATGTGAAATTTCACAGTATGATATTGCACATGGGTTTTTTTTTTTCATAATAAACACATTTGGAATTTAGGTATACTTTTAAACTTATAGGTTTAATGGCTTTTTTTTTGGATCAACTTTTCAATTTTTTTTTCTAAAACACTTTAAGATTGCAGGCATAATTCACAAAATTGTGCATTAAAAAATAACTAAACAAGATAAAAAGTACAAAGCTAAATAAAATAAATGCTCAAATAATTATAAAAATAATTCAATCAAAATAATTTGTAATTTATGCAATTCAACATTTAAAATTTTTTTAAATCTTCAATAATCTATAGTTTGGTTTGTTTATTAATTCATGTTAATATGTTAATGTGTGTGAATTATCTATACATAATATATAAATATCTATCCATTTCCTAATTGCTTTTTCTATTTTTTCTATTTCTATTTTCCACTCTGGGCTTATATATATAATGTATATACTGTATATACACACATACATACAGTAGATTAAAAATAAATAGGTAATAAACATGCATACATGAACATAAATAACTGAACTAACATAAATAACCATAAATATATAACACTGCACACATTAGAATGAACAAACACAACCATATGTGTGTAGCGGTAAATTAGCATTTTTTTTAGCTAAAATAGTTGCCTATCCCGTGTAAATAAAGGGCTTTATATGTACTATATATCATCTTATTTGTATATAAACCAGCGTTTATAAATTTCTCTGTGTTAGTTACTCGGCGTGTGCGATGTGTCCTGGACCATGTATTATTTTCGAATTAGCCTCACTTGTCTCTCTGTTAGAAGCTGGGAGTGAGAGAATTAAGGACTGAAATCAATTTGAAGCCCCCCATTTCTCCCCTCAAGTGGCTTATTAGAGCATTACGCCACGGACTGAGATTATTGATTCCAATCAAATCTCTTAGTTTCATTAGCTGATCGCCGAGCCCCTCCAGACCACTAGCGGAATGCAACCGGCGTCGTGTTTGCTTGTCTCATATCATCTTACACTATTTACATTTAAATGCCGGCGAGTGCGTTTGTGTTTCTGAGATAGCAGGGCGAAAGCTTTTTAGATGATTAGAGGGAACGAGAGCGAGCCAGAGCCAGAGACCTGTGCCATATATTTAATCTCGTAAAGTAATGCGCGGCGCTCACATCCACCAATCAGCTCATCACGGTGGTCTCCAGTAGCCCACACTGTGACTCAAGTTAGCAATCACGCCATAATTCTCTCCGCAGTCCGTTTGGCCATTTTTTTCTCTCCCGTATAGATATTGGTGAAATCGAGAGCTAGAAAACATGAATTAGGTGTGTTGTTAAATGTGGAATGAAAGATTTTCGGTCTGACCTTCTGTTTGCACCAAATTTTTATTTTCTTGGTCTTGTTAATTGCAAAGATTAGTTTAGATGTGTAGAAAAAAAAAATATTTTGCGTAATTTTAGAAGTGTCAAAAATCACACTAGTTGATGTTGTTAAAGTATTGAAGAAAATTTCTATATTAATACTAATAACTGTGTGAGTGTGTAATATATAAGTAATATATTAATTCTTATTTAAACAATCGTAAATTATTCACACTGTTTTGGTATTTACATTGATTTTTTTTTTTTTAAACAAATGCAGTATACTCAAGTTAAAATGTATTAAAATGGTTTTAGATTTTTATTTTTTAATTTTTTAAAGCACTTTCAAAAATAAAGGAAAATGGAGGCTACGGATACAATTACCATTCTGCACATGGTAATAAACTGTTTTAAATCAACAGTAGTTCATCTCTCCATCAATTTTCTGAATCGCTTTTTCAATTTCTGTGTAACTGGGAGCTTGTGCCAATCACAGCAAATCTGGGCCTAATGGCGCGTGCAATTAATAATTAATATTGCTTATTATCTGTTTATTGCTTAATCCTCAGCTCTAAACCTGCACCTGACTCTGAATGTTAGGAACCAAGATTTAGTTTAACATACACAGTATTATATGCTATCGGAAAAACACATCTCAAAGTTTGTTCCATTAATTGTTTTCAAAGATATACGGACTAGAAAACTCCCCAAGAACACATAACTAAGCAACTCTACAAACTCAAACAAATGTCTGCCTGGATAGTCTTGAACAAAAGAAAGAGAGTTCCACGTGCTAATAGTTTAGCCTTGATGTTGCTTTATAAATCAAAGTTCTACAATACCGGAATTTTCGGATAACCGATTATGCCAGCTTAATAACAGTTTTCACTTAAATTCCATTATGCGGCCCACTTCTCCAGCAAGGGTTTGATAACATAAGCCACTTTTTTGTGAAGGTCAAGTGCTTTAAATAGTCATAAGAACTGCTATCTTGAAGCGAATGCGAAATGAGCGGCTAAAATACCTAGATTAGCATTTGAAGTGGACCTAGAATAGAGCCGAGTGGTTCTCCTCCTGCTTGTAAGTAGCATCAGCATTTCTATTATGTCTGTTACGCAGAAAGAAAATATTGATTTTTCCCACAACGGGTCTTCTCGCCTAACAAAATTTGATATGAGGGTTAGTATTTGCGCAGGCTGCGAAAAAATGTCCTTTCGATCGAGTTTAGTCAAAACATGGTTGTCGTTTGCATGATACCGTTGATGTCCTTTTAGTTTGTGGCTTTTACTCGTTTTGATGTGGATGAGACAGAAAGGAGAATTAGCAGCTCTGATGTTGCTCTGATCGATGACAGGGTCAGATGATTGATGAATCAAGCAATCAGCAAGTCTCTCCCATGGACCTGCGGATGACAAAGACAATCAATTGCTTTCCCTATGGAGTGATATCATTAAACTTCAGGAAGCTTCGATAACAGCCTCGGCAGAATCCTCCCTATCCACATCCAGAAATATATTTGACCTCGGAAAGAGCTGTTCACTTTTGCAAAGTCAAGATCCAGTAATGAGACTTTGGAAGGGGCTGGATTATTTTGGGATATTTTTAAGACTTTGCGAAGAAATTTCGCTCTTTTTTTATGTCTCTCTCTTTTTTTTGTTCTGATGGTGTCCCATCCTTGGTTGAAAAAGGTCATGGAATCATTAGAAAAGGCGCCGTAAAATCCCAAAAAGTCCAATCCGGTCCGCGATGAGCCTCCATAATCTCCTCTCTTTTATGACCAAGGACTTTTTTCTAGTGTGAAATCAGGTAAGCGCTGACCTTTTTATCCCACCTCGATGTCACTTCCAGCCCAAGCTAGTATAAGTCTGCTTGTTCATTCTGTTGAGGTAATAATAGGCGGCTCTGAATTATCTTCTCTGGTGCTGGGAGCTGCTTGATCTTTCCTCAAAAGAGTGAAAGTCTCACAACTCTCTACGTCTGTTTGTGGCCTTTGGAAACGTTTCTTGTGTTGTGGAGTGGATGCTGTAGGGTTTTGCTTCAATCTGATGGTTTTTCTAACAGGAAGTTCAAGTTCAAGTTCATTTATATAGCGCTTTTTTTAGTTCCAGACCAACGCAAAGTCCCTTTGCGGAATGAAAAAAGAAGAAAAATGACCATGTCCAAAATGGAAGGTGCTTTTAACTTGGACTGCCAATGAACTGCGAATATTTAACAAGACTTGGGGCATCCTAAACATTTGCTTCATCCATTTCTGGTTCTTTAGGAGTTGGACTCTGCAACTAAGCAACTCTGGGTTTGAAGGCGACACACACGCTGGATTAGAGACACACACTTTCATTCCCATGGACAATTTTCCAAACTCCAATACTTCCGAACACGTTTTTGGACTGTAGGGGAAATTGGAGACTTACCTACATGAGAACATGCAAAATCCACTTTTGAAACTCAGCCGGATTTTGAATTTACGTCTCAAATTCTGGATTTTTATCTGGAATATTTGGGCCACCTCACATGTTGGGATGTGAATTCGCAGTCTTTTTGGTTGTGTGCTGGCCGTTGGATAAGCTTTAACTTTCAGTGTGAGTGCCAGAAAATGGTTATTTCCTCAACTGCACTTCCGTATCACTCAACTTAATTTAATTGTAATAAACATAAATTATAAGACATAAAATAAGACATAAATTAGTACGCTAAACAAATACAATTATAGGGAAAACAAGTTGAATTAACTTCAAATTCAGATAAAATGCTAATTTGCTGAGACAATCTAAACGCTTAACCAGGCCGAGTCGGACTAATCTTTGTTAGACTAGTTATATAGGATATTGTCAAACTACTCGAAAGTCAATAAGCCAAGTTTTTGCCTCCCTGGATGGAGTTTGTATGTTCTCTCTGTTCTCTATGTTCTGGTGTCCACCAACAATTAAAAAACGCTTTTGAAATTGCCCAATGTCTGGGATTGGTTGGTCGTTCTGCATTCAAGCCCACAATTGCTGGGATTGGCACCAGATCCCCGTGACCCAAAAATGGAAGAAGTGGTTTAAAATGGATGGAAGAACTTGTGTTCCTAGAAAAAATAGCTTGTAAAGAGAAATCGTGAGTGAGCCAGCTCGCTATTTGGTATTAATTATTAATAACTATGCTGTTAATATCTCCACCTACTCTATAGTCTGTTAATAAGAATTAGCACATTTAAAAAAACAAGTTGTTGTATTTATATAATCAACTGGAAAAGCTCAGAGCATCCTGGCCTAGAATCTGAAGAGCGGTGAAATGGTCTTTGTCCTTGATTGAATTCAGTTTTTTCCCAACATTTACATGGGAAAAAATGCCAGCTTCAAAACGTATTTGGGCCACTTGTGCAGCTCTTGAAAAAACTGAACATGACTGAACTCCATCAGGGAGCAAAAGAGGCATTGATGTAATCATTTCTGCAAATCGATTCTGTTACCGATATTTCTCTGAATTTCAGTGCTTCTCAAAAGCGTAAAAAGCCATGAAGCTCTGCAGGGCCTTGTCATTGTTACCAACCCACTTCATGCCTGTAAAAACCCCTTCGACCCGCCGTTTTTCCCTCTTTTTCTCTCAATTCCAGCTCTTGATGTAGAAGCAGGCGACTGAGCTTTTGCCTTTTTTTACGAAACCGCACAAGTGCGAAATATATTTAGCCCCGTCAGTCACACAAACTTGCTAATACGCTTATTTACCAGCAGTGACTAGATCAGTTAAACGAGAAGTGGCGCGTCCTAAACACTCCCAGAGAGAAATGAAATAAATAAAGCATCACGTAATTACAAAGCCTGAAAATAAAGATGACAGTTTAAGGTCAGCCAATTAGAAGCCTTCACAGCCAATAGCCAGTCCCGTGACCTATGGCTAGCTTGTTCCTCGCGGCGTTGAAGGCCACTGTCGGCCATGAACCATTTAATGCATCTGTGTCATTCACGCATCGTCTAGATTGGCGTGGGTCTATTTATACATTTGCATCCGTTCTGGCTCCAAGACCTGAAGGATACGACTTCCGTAATGAGTTTTCCTGCGTCTCTGGAGTTTGCACTGTACGCTGACTGTTTCGAATTTTCCATATTTATTAGCAAAGCTACGGTGGCTTTTTTTTCCGCAGCTTCCACCCCACTCGCTTGACATTTGAGTTCACTGCTGAGTTTATTCCCATATCGCTCCAGATCATCTTCCTGGCCCTCGGGCGGCGGCACTTTCGCCAGTTTCATTTAAATGCAAACGAATATTAAAAAAGATTATAATCGTTAACACCTGTATTCCCGGGCGTTTTCCCATCGCTTCTCCTCCCAATCCCGGAGCTACAAATGGCCATAAAATGAACATCCCCCTCTTGATTTCCGCCAAATCCACCTCAGTTCGTCGGAGTTAAGTGTGGAAAATCGTTTCTATTCAGCCTTAGCGCACAAGCTAGCGAAACAAACGCTTCCATTGTTCTGGTTTTGTGTTTTTTTAACTGGATCTTTCAGACTAACCAGCTGCTTTGACTTCTGGTTAAGTTGTTGCTCTCTTTTAGTCTTGATATCTGCTTTGAACGCGGTCATATGCATTGTTTCTTTCAGTCACTATACTATGCTAATTCGCTAATTAGCATGTTGCTAAATTGCTAGCACTGCTAAGGTTAGAGGTAATTTATTGGTGGATCAATGCGCTTTTCCCACTTGTTGTATATTTAATCCTTGCTGTGATTTCTTATTCCTGGATTTCTTTCCTTGCTATTCTTATATATTTTGAGGGATGTGAATTTGATTATCAATATTTTGTTGTCAATATTTTGGACCTTTTGTACACTAATAATGTTGATGATGATGATGGCACGTTGCTTAGTATTCGGTGTGAAGTAATGGTTGCCATTAATTGTAGATTTCAAAATAAAAGAAATAAGAAAGAAGTCTTAGTAGAATATTCTGCTCATATAGAGAAAAATAATCAGAGTAGTTGAAGTATGAAAAACATTTCCAACAGATATGAATCCACTGTCAGGTCAAGCTAATTTGCTAGGCAAACATCATCTTCTCTCTCTCTCTCTCTCTCTCTCTCTCTCTCTCTCTCTCTCTCTCTCTCTCTCTCTCTTTCTCTATCTCTTTCTTCCCTTCATTTCTTTCTTTTCATCTATATCTTTCTATCCTTTTTCTAATTTCATTTCCCTTGGGGTAACAGACACTTTCTTCATCCTTCCTTTCTGTTCTTCCTTTTTTTATTTCGATCCATTTTTCATGTGCATAGTCAAAACATTGGTATCAGATAATGTGCATTTTTCCATTCTTTTGTTCTTTCTTAGGTTCTTCCTAACTTTTTTTCCCTTCCTTCTCCATTTGCCTGTAGTCTGAACATGGACATCAGATAATTTGCACGTTTCCGTCTGTCTGTCTTT
This sequence comes from Paedocypris sp. Pulau Singkep, assembly GCA_017309775.1. Taxonomy (NCBI): domain Eukaryota; kingdom Metazoa; phylum Chordata; class Actinopteri; order Cypriniformes; genus Paedocypris; species Paedocypris sp. Pulau Singkep. The sequence continues at coordinate 3,745,412 of MU204386.1, forward strand.
CTCTCATCCATTCTTTTTTTATTTCTTGTAGAATCAAACTTAACAACAACTTCTCACGGTCACTCCTGTGTGATTGGCGTGTTTTTGCACACAATCATGAATAAATATTTCATTAATGCACCCACACAAATATTTGCATTAACACGGTGGTTTTTATTCAGAGCGAGAACAGCAAGGTTCCTTTGTCTCTTTGTCACTCACGTTTTTGACGTGGAAAACATTTCTGCCGAGGCACATTTCTTTTATCATCAACCTTTTATTGTCTTATTCACTGTGCCAGAAAATAACAAAAGCGCCTTAACGTATTCCATGTAGTTTAGCTACTTTATAATTCCTAGTTTATAATGAATACATTTCTGCTTTGGTAAACAGATTGAATGTAAAGCAGCTTCACGTATAGGAAAGGCCAAAGATAATTTGGAAAGATCCGATGTAAAAAACATTTTAACTTGTAAAACAATGTTGCACATTGTCCAAAACGGTATCATCTAGTTCATATAACACAAACCCAACCTTTGTTACCCAAACAAGGGACTTTTATGAGAACGACTACATCAAAACCCACCACAATCTCCCTTTTGGATGGCAATTTATACGAATACGGTTGTAAGCACCCCTTATAAGCACTCCTCTCAATTATAGAGGGGTGCTTATAATTATCGATTTCAAATATGTGCATATGTAAATATAAGCCCCCATTTTTCCGTATTTCAAGACAGGAATAATCACAAATAAACGTAAACGCTTTGTCTTTGTGTTGTAGTGTGTGTGTGTGTGTGTGTGTGTGTGTGTGTGTGTGTGTGTGTGTCTCTATATAATGTAAAACAATGGTCCGTATGCAGACGTGCTACAGTATAAGCTTTTATTGGCTCAATAACAGAAATAAAGAAACATTAGACACGCCGTGACACTTAACAGAGACAAAATAACACTGGAAGAAGTCAAATTAAATGAAATACTGTACAATATTTTTTACTACAAACAAAAAAATGAACAAACCGTAACTACAAACCACGACCGGTTAGCTTAACTTTGCGCTAACAAACAGGTCAAATGTCTAATCGCAGAAAGAATCAAAGCAGCCAAAAATGAAGAACACGGGCAAGAAGTAAAAAATCCAGGCAGCAGACAATCAAAACGCTCGGTCTGATAAACAGGAGATAATAATCATTCCCTTCAATTTTCTTCACAGAGTCAGATAAACAGAAAGCTTGACGGGCCTCATGCTGTTCGCGGACTGGTGCAAAGACTATTGGGAAATGAAGTTCTGACCTGACTTTTTGCTATCTATCAAATAAAACAATGTGAAAATGCGAGCCACAGGTTAGGTTTGTTAAATGAATATAAGAGAATATTAAGAGAGAATATTAACAGAATTGAACCAGCAACGTTAATGAAAAAATACATTTAGAATTATTTTTTTAAATTTGAAGTTTTCTTTTGTGCCTGTAAAATCAGGGGGTGCTTATATTCGCGTTAATACGGTAGTTTAATAAAAGTTGCTTGTCATCACAACGAATTTAAAATCTTCGGCGCCAGATGGAGTTGGATGGCGGATGGACAATGGAGACAGACTTCCCAGCGTTAGCCCGCTCCCCGTCTGTAGCTAATGCTCCGTGGCGCTAACACCGGATCCGCGTCAAGCTTTTTATTCAACCTGCCCACGCTGATTGATTGGCTTTTGTCTCACTGATTAAATGCCGCTCTTGTCTTCTCACACCAAAAGAAATGTAAAAATAAGAAACGGGGGAATGAGATTCGGCTCCGTCACGGGGAGAATAAACTTTAATCTCTGCCGCGGACTGGAACGTGGAGCAGCCAATCGCTAATGGAATTCTTCTGCTGCCAAGTCTTGCTCTCATAAGAAAACATCATGTGCGCATGAATAAATGAATAAACATGCTTTTTATTCGATTGTGCTGACCTTTGGATTCCGAGATCCACTACTGTAGTTTTTTTCCTTCCAAGGCTTTAAAGCCGAACTAACCTACTTTTTCTTTGTAAACACAGCATCAAGTCAAAATCTCTTTATTTTATTTTTCTAATTCGGGCCCACAAATTGTAGTCCCGTATATTTATGGATCTAATTATTGGGAATAAAAAACGAGCCGGTCTCAGCTGTTTGCATTAGTGTTTATATAAAGAAGTCCCTAAGGCCACATTACCGTTGATCTCAGCCTCCCTTCACTCGCCGTAAAGCTTCTTTATTAGCTCTTCTGGTCCTCAGAGAGTTCATGCAGAAACCCAGGTGTCCGCTGAAAGCCTGTTCGGAGTGAACGCTGAATGTAGTGGCTTTGTGTTTTGAAGGCATTGTCACCGCACGTAACAACATCATTTGGTTTAATTGGTCAGATTTGCATTTTGCAGACTTTTTGTAGACCGGGCAGATTGGGTTTTGTGCCGACATATGGCTTCTGTTCAAGTAGATTTTTGTGTTGGCTTTGTTTTTTTTTTTTTTTTTAAATGGCTACCAAATAGAAACACTGAAAAGCCAATTGGGGTTCGGTCTGAGGGAAACATCAGACTTTCTTAGCTGGGTCAACTCTTGGTCCTATAGCGCTTTATAGCAATTATTTATCAACCAATCAGGAAATGGTTTGGGCGTGTCCCATCATAAGCAAGAAGTTGAAGTAATATTCTTGTGCGTTATTATCATGCTAATTAGCCTAGCTGGAATTGTCTTATGCGATCGAGACTCTGCCCCTTCGGACTTGAACTTTAATATATTTTATTTTATTTTAAAATGATCGATTTAGTTGACACAGGGTGAGGACCAAAAAAGATCAGGATGCTGTTCTAACAATGTTAGGGCCTTTTTTTCTTTTTTTTTTTTATTAAGAAAAAAAACCCCATAAGACTGGAACATGATAATGTGTCGAAATGAGGAACACCAAGGCAGTAAAGTGTCAAAATAAATAAAACTGGCACAATCTTGTAGATTTTCTAGAAAGAAAAAAAAAGTTACACTTAAAAAAATAATGAAAGCAAAATTTGAGTTCTGTTGATAGAAGGTCTCTATTCCAGGCCAAAAAAGTATGTTAAAAGTACAATTATTATTATTATTATTATTTTTAATCTTGGTTGGTCTTCAGCTTCCTTAAAAAAAAAATTGACATTTTATTATTGTTTATCACTTTTATGGTAAACTATTTAAAATATTACAAAAATACTTCAAACGTTTATTAATCTCTATCGATATCGATAAGTATCGATATTGCTAGACCAGAGTATTGTATCGTCTCAGATTTTTCTGTATCGATATTTATTGAAATATTGTAATATTTTTGACAACACTAGTGGGGATTAATGGTGATGATGATGAAAATATACTTATTTAGTTTTGCAACTAAGCACTGAAAAACTAAAAACACTAGAAAAACTCATTTATCTTGGAAAAAATGCATATAAAAGCTAAAGTCATCATTACTCATTAAAATACACACACACACTCGAGAAACACAAAGGGAAAAATGGTCAAAATAAGTGATCAAAATCACAGCAATTTTTCCCCTATAGCTTTCGTTGATGAGTTTGCTCACAAAATGTAGAAATTTCGAGAAACCCAATGGCTTTATTACATCATAATAGAAGCTGGTTGGCTTTTGAGGTTCTTCACAATAGCCGAAGCTCAAAGGAAACGCCCCGACACTTTCTTTATGGAAGTGGGGGTTGGAAAGGGTCACAAACTGACCATGTCTGAGCAGAAATAAAGAAGATCTGGAGATTAATAGACTCCGGAGCTTTGTCTCCTGGTGATGGATTCAAAGCGCAGAACCATTACTCACAAAGCAGCCGTATCTGCACCACCACTCATATTTATTCCAATTCTTTCTCATTTGGTAATGCAAGTCAATAGGTCTCGATCGGCACCTTTGGGAATCTGTGAAGGACCAGACGTGGAATTGTGTTGGATGCTCCCATTGGGCCACTCTCTTGATGTTCTTCTAGATGTTTGTTGACAGTGATCAACCGTCATCCAGCAATCCAATGTGATCGCTGTGCTTTTATTTCCGTCTCCCAAAAAGACCTTGAGGTGTGATGTTGTCATGTGGCTGGTATTACCATAAGGCTTATGGGTTGGGTTGATTGTTTCTTCCCGGGGGATGGAACCGTGACCCCCTTCCTGCTTTGTTCTAGAAGTGCCATCGCTCGTGGTGCTGACATCACTGTCATGTCCAATCAGTGGAAGAGATTGGAGAGCCTGCAAGCTTTAATTTCCCAGTCGTCTCTGGTTTGGTGGACGGGTGGGGGTCCGACTCCAGAGAGCATCATGTCTCGGGCCTAATGAAACGTGTGTATGACAGGGGTGGTCCTCCAGCGGAACCTTCCGGCTGACGTCAGACCTTCTTCCCTTCCAGCTGCTTTACGGAAATGAAAAGCAAATTGTTTTTATGCAAATAAAGGCGATGGAATGTCGATATCTTCTCCTATTGTTGATTTGTTTGTTACTCTTGTGCTTTGTTAACCAGTCTCTCTCTCTCTCTCTGTTTCAGATCAGCATCTTGGAACGTCAGATATTTGATTTCCTGGGTTATCAGTGGGCTCCGATCCTCACAAACTTCATCCATATCATCACAGTGATTCTCGGGCTCTTCGGCACTGTACAGTTCCGACCTCGATATGTGACCGGAGTGAGTTTCTCCTTGTATATTCTATTCATCATATGTAGGAAGTATAGTGCCATTTAACTGTTATAACGCAAGTCAGAAAGTGAGACTTTGAAAAGCTAAATATGCCAGACGTTTTTTTTATAGCCATGTAGGTTGGTTTTTTGCTTTTTTTTTTGGTCAACAAACGTCGTCAAATTCGAACATTGTGAGAATCGAACATTTTTTTTCGTCAAGATCGAACATTGTGAGCATTTACCACCTTGCTGTCTAAAATGCATAAATTTGCTGAGCATCATATTTTACATTTACACTTCTAGCATTTTTACAAATGATCCAAAGCTGGTACAGATAGAATACGTTTGAAATTCGACTTCAAGGTCCTGTACGGTCTTTCTTCATGGAATATTTCCCGAGTTTGCGTGGGTTTCTTTATCTCCACTATTCGCCCCTAGTCGTTACATATGTAATTTAGAAAATTGTCCACAGGTGTGAGTGAGAGTGTCTGTGTCCTGCTCTGTGATTGGTTCGCCACCAATCCCACCTTGTCCCGCCTCCAGAGTTGCTGGGATTGGATCCAGCTCCCCGTGAACCAGAAATGGCAAACCTGTTCAGAAAATACATTGATTTATCCAAAAAAAAAAAAAAACCTCTTAGAATTGTATTTGAAATAACTCTGTTTTTCCTGGCACTTCAGCTCACAATCGTTAATCTTCTTCGTTGTCGTTTTTTTTTACGTACAACATAAGTTCTGTGTAAGTAGATGAATCTATACTAATTTCCATATGACTAAATTGATTGAAAAGTTAAATAAAGTTTGCAGCATTTCACGACAATAAGGGCAAATGAGATCAGGGTGGTTGTGTAAGGCAATGGCTATTTAATGGACCACGGCTGGTGAAACTGACCCGTGTTGGCGAGGTCACTCACTGGTCCATCAATGTTCTGAATGTCAGACAGATGAAGCTGATTGGCTTTTTAGCTGTATTTTATGCCTCTGGAATAAACAGTGGTTGATTTCACAGTCCAGCATCAGCGAGCAGCCAGAGCGAAGGAAAAGAGACAAATTACACACATGTGAGCATCACTCCTGCCTACGTCCGTTTTGGGGATCCTGTCACACCAGATACATTTTTATTCTAATTCATTTTGGCATGTCCCAGTGGCTGGCGAAGGACTAATGGAGGTTCCACTACCTGCTCACATCTTCTGCATCTAATGCCCTGACATGTCAGATCTCCGGATGGCAAAATTGCTCCTCTTGGGATAAATATTAGGCGTGTACATCACCTTCTTTCCTCAAATCACCACGGGAAATAACTTTTGCGATATCAAGTAGTATTATGAGGGGTGATTATAGCCATTTAAACCTGTGCTATAAGTAGACCCAAACTAACGAGGGGAACTACAAACAGCTGGACATAATAACAGACAGGTGGAAACACAAAGGGTAATGGGAAATGGAGTGATACAGTTGATTTTAACTATCTGAAGCAGGTTTGGATATTTTGTGTGTAATTTTGTGTGTAAAAAAGGTAAAATACAATTAAGTCTGTATTTTTTAAACACATACACGTATGGCTAACGCACAAGCAAGTACTATTGTTTCTTGCAAACTTTGTTTGTGGAAAATGAATTTATATCTTACAAAATGTTTATCTACGAAATTCTTCAAGATAAACAAAATGGTTCTTTTATACAATATGTATTTTACGTAGCCATGGTTTATCTAATGATGCATGTTTTTCTTCAATTCAAGCTGCAGAAGTGGCATCGTAATATAAATTTTTCTTCATTTTCAACCAACAAAAGCGTGTTCATCTCAACTTTGCATCCTTTGCGCTGGTACTTTTTAAAAACATCTATTTAAGCAAAATTATGTATCAAAATAACCAAACAATATTAGTTTAATTTCAGAATTAGTTATTAAAAAAAAATGTCTGATCAGATTCACAATAGAGACAGATTTATTGCGCAAACAATCTCTAGTTTCCAACTTTTTCCAGATGGGAAAAAAACCAACAGCTTGATTCGTCTATCGCTCAATGTTGTTCACACCTTTGGAAACGAGTTTTTAACGATCTCTCTCAGATCCAAACAGTCGCAGGTTGTGATGTTAACACGACCTACAAGGAGAACTGTGCAAGTGAGATGTTTAGTTCTAAAGAGAAGTGTGCTGGCTTTTTTATTCCATATCGAAGCGAGCATCACATTGATCTGTCTATTAGTGTTACTTTGGCAGAACTACTTAAAATGCACGTCAGCGACGGCTCATTTCAAGCACTAAAGGCCGTGTTTTTCCACTCGAGTCCCATCAGGTAATCCAAATTGATTTTGCGTTTCCCTTCTGTCAGCATTTCATTTGCACTCACCTGTCTCACTTTCGGATCGGATGAGTTTTATTTCATCTAAAGATCACCGACTTCTCTCCCGGCGTCGCTCTTTCGTTTTAATCAGTGAAAGCGTTCAGCTAATGCTCCCGAATGCGGCGCCATGTGCTCCACTTGTGCATCGCAGATTAGTTTAACGTAATGCTGCGTTTCCTAATGGTGCGAGACGGGACGACACTTTTGTTTTTTTTCGCCAAATTTTGCTTTGTTTCCAACAACACCCGCTTTCGTGACTCTGGTTCGGTTTTATTGTGTTTTTTAATCGTTCTTTTTTGACTAGCATTAGCTCGACTGCCACATTCACTGGCTATTCGCCACCACATCGTCCGTCGAGATTTCCAAAGGCAGATTGTTTAAAGAAACACATGATCTGAGAATTAATTGCAGAGGAAAACTCCCACTCATGTACCAGACAACCATACTTGAGTAAAAGTACGGATTCGTGCTATATAAGTTACTTCAATACAAGTAAAAAGTCACCACTATGAAAAAGATTTGAGTCAAAGTAGCAAAGTTGTCACAGATTCCGGCTGAAAGCCGGTCAGGACTTTTGTTTATTGTGTCACAGACTTTTATGTTGAAGTTCACCGTGTCGTCCTGTTTCCATGTCACGTGTGTTTTGTTTAGTTTTTCCCCCGCGTGCGTTCCGTTGTCCTTACCAGCTGTTTCACGTCACTCCCTGTCCTTCCACGATTGTCCTAATGGTTTATCATTTGTGTTCCAGGTGTCTGTCGTTATCATGTCTTTAGGTTAAGTATTTATAGTCCGTGTCTTGCACTAGGTTCTCGTCGTGTTCTACCGTTACAGTTACGTTGGTTGTGTCATGTCTCGTCTCGTGTTGGATACTGTTTATCAAGTCTCGTTGTTGGATTAAAACCCTTGACCAAAGAAGTTAACCCCTCGTCTTCCGGCTACTTTTCATGCTGTGCACGGGGATCCATACTCCTGTCTAGAAACAACCAGCTCGTCCCGTGACAAAAGTATTGAATTTTAAAAGAACTTAAGTATTTTACTCATACTAAATTTAGGCAAAAAAAAAAAGAAATGTGAAAAAACTTCATTCATGAGGTTTTATTTTCAAATACAGAAACGAAATTTAACGCCTCCATGTTTCAAAAATGGTATAATGAATTAAATAAAGAACAAAAAGCCAGTCTCACTCAAATTCAAATATGCAAAATAAATAAATAAAATTCAAGTTCATGTGGTTTCTAATTCACAATTACAAGTACAAGTACGATGTAACCAAAAACAAACTTTACTAAAGTGACAAAGTACATTTACTCAAGTACTTTACATTTTTTTGCTTTTCGTCTGGTCGCATAGTCGCTCAATCTCTCTTCTGGTTCTTTTACAGTACGCCGTGTGGCTGGTTTTGTGGCTCGCGTGGAACGTCTTCATCATCTGTTTCTACCTGGAGGTCGGGGATCTTTCGAAGGTAACAGCTGATTTCACGTTGGCTTTTTGTTGATCAGTCCCTGCTGTTCTTGGAATGTTTTTGTATGTTGGTTAATTTCTACACGTTTAGCGTACAGTTATATAGTGAGTTGTAGGTGGTGGCGAGGTCAGTGTGCTATTGCTTCGTTTGTCAGTTTTTATGGCTACAGTTGGAACAGATTTTGAAGTGAGCAGATGTCCTTGGAGAGAGTTTTAAATTAGTCACTATTCGGGTCAATAATCCTCTTTTTTACTTTTTAACAGTAGAAAAAACATTTGAGCAGGAGTTTAAAACCTTGAGATAACAAGCATGCAAAAAAAAGAATGTATTTTAAATGATGCAGCATTGTATGGTGGTTTGTTTTAGCTTCTTTTTTTTTTTAACACTATTTGTAAATCACAGCACTCTGGGCTTAGCCGGCAACTTGCTTGATACAATTTTGTCCATTTTAATGTGCAGAGCTTATATTTCTTTAGAACATATGCAAATATAGACATTTTGCAGATCATAAGACGTGCCACTAATACATTTTGTGTGTTCGTGAGGTGAGTTTGTCATTATGACCACTAGGGGCAGTAGTGAAATTGTGCTCTGCATTTAACCATCCAGTGAAGTTATACTGTACACATAATATCGGAGCAGTGGGCAGCCTTAAGGTGTGGGACCAGGGGGCATGTGGGGGTCAGTGTCTTACTGAAGGATGCAGTGGTGTTACGTACTTGAGTAAATAAACTTTGTTTCTGTATATCAGTAATTTTAGCTACTTTGTACTTGTATGTGCAACTTTTACTCTCTGCTTGACTAGATTTGCGGTTTAGTATCTGTAGTCTTTACTTCACTACTTCTGAATGGATACTCATTGTTACTCGTTACATTGTGATTGGACAAGTCGGCATCTTTTTCTACCGTGGTTAATTTCTTGGGCTGACTAGGAGATATCGCCGTCTGCAGGATGATGAAGGTACTGGATAATATTTATCAGCTAAATCACATAAACAAGAATTAGCGGTTTCAAATTTAAGTTTGACCGAGACTTTTTGTACTTTTTTCATCTATTTTGTTCGAACATTTTGAAACGTTAAGGTGTTAAATTGTAGGAAATAATACTTTCTAAATAAAGACTTGTTTTTTTTATTTTTTAGGCTAAAATTATTATGGGTAAAATACTTAAGTTCCTTTAAAATTCTATACTTTTACTCACTATATAGTTTTATATATAATTCTTTACTTTTACTAATGGTTACTCAAGTCTTCTTGGAATTGGTGACTTTAGTGACTTTGAATCGGTATCTTGTAATGGAGTATTTTTTACAGTAAAGTATTTGTACTTTTACTCAAGTATGGTTTTCAGTACTGTCTACACCTCTGCCCAGTTGTGAAACCCACCGGACCAGGATTCGAACCTGCCTTACCACTGACTACTAAGATATTTTTCAAAAAAGTTACTTCTAAAAGTACAGAATCCTAAACGGAATGATCTTGATCTTTTCCTGACACTTTTATTACAGCTTCTACATTCCGCAAAAGTCCCTCCGGTCTGCCGAAGTGTGCAGACGTAGTGGGCAAATACGCAATTAAAATGTCAGATATTATACCCAATTAAATCGCCAACCAACCATGAAACTTCATTAGCAGATCTATGAAGCTAGCAATGCTTTTTTTAATTCTTCTTCAATGAAATCTCTGTCAGTTTCCGCTAAGAAGGAATTTACTTTTTTCTGAGGGTTTTTAATGTAAATCTATACAGTGCATTATACATACAGAAGGGCCTTGTCAGATGAAGTTTTGTCATATTTAAGGTGGACGAGGACGAGTTGTGATGAATTACTGAAGATAAAAAGACACCCGGGCCGAAGCAAATGTCTGCACTCTTGTCCTCCGGCACAGATCGGTAATGGAGATGGACTCTAATCTAAAAATCACACAGAAATGTCTGGCAGTCAATCCTGTTATTCCGATCGCCGTCCTATCGGGATTCTCAGATGGCCGAGCAAATCTTTCACTTGGTGTGTGTGCTATTTTTTTCCGCAAGGGATGTTGTCAGACAGATTGTCTGATTCTTCTGACTCGTGCCATCAGGTTCAGGTTTACTGGAATATTCTGCCACTCAGATTTTATTTTTCACATGAGAAAATGGACAAGAAAACACTATTTAGCCGTTATATGTGCATATTTAATAGCGCTTTTACGTGAGCAAAGACTTGAAATGATTTATATCGCTGAAGCAACCCGGTAGAGAGATGGAGGGATTTGTGGGATGACGAAAAGGTAAATCCAGAGTATTTTTGGATAATGAATAATTCACGAGGTGTTAGATAATCCAGTAACCAGATGTCAAGGCCAGATTCCTGTTTTAATGTTATTAAAATCGACTTTTTGATTTTATTTTATTTTTTTTATTCCAGGAGCTACAAATGAGCTCTTGCAAAAACAATGGTACAGTGTGTACCATTGATTAAAAACGGTTGTTGTTTATGTGCATAAGTAAGTGTATTTTAAGACAATAAAAGATAATTACACATTTGTTTTACCGTGCCCTAAATTGACAGCAGTTTATATGTAGCGAGCTTGCTAGCAAATTCAGTTTTAATAAGGATTTTCCAGCTTATTCGTTTAAGTAATTGTTTTTTTTTTCCTCTCAATAAATTAAAGAAAACAATGTAGCAATTAAATAACACAAATGTTCCAGTTGTGCTACATAATTTAAATTGAAAAAGAAATTGGTCTGTTTTTTGTTTCTCACTGAGAATTACATCAACACACACACACACACACACACACACACACACACGCACACACACACACACACACACACACACACATAAAGTGTAAAAAAAGATTCTTAGATTAAGAAGTGTAGTGATGCTTTATAGTAGCTACTTTTTTATGTGAAGGTTCAACTTTATTGTCAATTCTGTGGCATTTTGGATTAAATATAGCCAGTGAATGGAATGAGATCCGATTTAGACTTTTGTGTTTGTGTTATTCAGTACAGAGTGTGAACATTGACACCATCGCATCTCTTAGCGCGAGATGACTTCATGTACATGGCTCATCTTAAATGTCTGAAAATATAGAATGTAGAGGTGATAAAATACTTGCACGGTGTTAAAAACACTTTAGTCTGAAAAACCCACATGGCCCACACGTGTGAGTGTGTGTGTGTCCCGCTTTGTGATTGGTTGGTTCATAAAATATACGCACATTGAAGGTTGCTAAGCAAATAAAACACAATTTAAGCAACTTATCATCAAATTAGCATATACCATATTTACACTAATGTAAGCAGTCGTTTTTTTTTCCAATTTTAGCGGCTCAAAAACTTGCGGGTACTTATAATATACGCACATAAATATACCCACTCATTTCTTTAAATATCGGTTGTGAAGGCAGATGTGCATATGAGTTTTCATTGGCTCAATCACAGAAATAAAGAAACATTAGACACGCTGCGACACTTAACAGAGACAAAATAACACTGGAAGAAGTAAGATTAAACTAAATACAATCATTTATATTTGAACCGACACAATGCAGCGAAGCATTATGGGAGATGTGGTTCTGATTGCTAGAAAAGATTTTTTTTTTTTAATTATTTTTTTCAAGTAAAACAAAATGAAGTGATACGAGTCACAAGTTAGATTTGTTAAAATTGGTTGAAAAGTGACTATTAACTAACTAAGACCCAGAAATGAAAAATTAAACGTTTTTTAATTTTAAATTTGTGCCTGAAAAATGAGTGGGGTGCTTATATTTGTGTAAATATGGTAATTATCTCTTGAATTTCCTAACTTCTGATAGGCTGTTTCTTATTGGCCATAATACGGAGTTTCCCAGACTCTTTTTGAACCTTGACGTCATAAGTTTGGATCAGAATGGCAGGTGATGAGAAATCCAAACCCTGTAAATATATGGATCATTTTTATTGGGACACGTGACACGCCCACATGGGCCAACTGATCACTCTGAGCATCCCTCGTCTCCATCCATGACGGTTCTCCGAAGTCTCATCCACGCCGAGGTGTTGCGTCATTGGCGTGTGGTTGGTGGACGTGTCGTCAGAGCGACTGGCAGCATGTCATCTCCGCGGCTTTGTGGGAGAGTTTGAGAGCCTCGTAAAGCCTCTCGAGACGTTCTCGCTGGCTCTTTTCTGCCGCTCAACACTCTTCTCCTTTAAACTGCAGAATTCGCACGGCTTTACTTTTCACAAGGGAACGGTGTCAGTCGTCAGCCGGGGAAGAAAGTCACTTCTGGATTCCTCATGTCTTCACGCTTTTCCTCGTAGTAGTCAGATCTCCAGCAGACGAGTAAATCTAACGAGTTGTAGTTCTGCAGTGCCATTCGTCAGCTTGCGTTTAATTAGTTACAGGAGATTACGTGGCATAATTTAGTTCCTTGTGACTCCACCACTCGTGATTTATTAATGCCGGGGTGAAAGATTTAACCGAGAGGGTTTCGGTGTTAGAGATTGGGAATTAGATCATAGAAGAGGTTTAAGACGAACACAAGAAGCAAAACTCGCTTAGTTTGATCATTTGTAAAGGCTAAAAATAGAACGCTAGCTGAAGTCTGTGCTAAAGTTTGTTAACGCTAAAAATGAAAAAAAAAAATAAATAAATATAATAAAATAAAAAAATAAATAAAATAAATAATATATAAAGAAATATATATATATATACACGTGTGTGTATATACGCATATATGTATATAAATACAGTATAAAAGAAGTACCTAATGTCATAAACAATAAAAATATGGTAAATAAATGAATAAAATAATAAAATTAATATAAAAAACTGAATATATTTTTATATTATATTATATATACAGTATATACTGAAAATAATGTAATACCCAATATAAAATAAACTGTAAATACATGTACAATTATTATCTAAACTATATATATATATATATATATATATATAATGTATATATATTTATATATATAATATATATTAGTCATGTAATCAAAATAAATAGAAAAGATTGTAAATAAACATAAATATGTTGGTGATGATGTTATACACACAGTCAAACAAACACACACACACACACACACGCACACACACACACACACACACACACACACACACTTTTATCATTTAACATTCGTTGTGCAGTGTCGCTTGCATAATTCAAATTTTAATTAAGATTTAGAACAGATTATTTCTGATGATTAGTCACTGTAGTGCATCACGAGTTCTCCGCTCATCGCTTGTAATGGAGGAACAAAATGAGATCAGACCGAGTTAACTTGTTTTTTAACCTGCAATAAAAACGGCAAATTAATGTCTGCTGCAAACACACCTTTTCATTAGTTGCTGGATACCAGTGTAAATGCTATTTATTTTTAGGCATTATGTGGCCAAATTGTCTCTTTAGCGCAAGTTGACTGAATTTTTGCAATTACGCAGAAGCAAATGAATTTTAAACAGAATTGAAACTAATTCCTTGTGTGTTTTGTCAAATTTCACGTTTGATTTGATTTGAAATGCGCTTCTAATTATCAGAGTACATCTCAAGGCAGCCTATTGTGAATGTGTGTGTCCTGCTTTGTGATTGGTCAGCCATTAATCAGGGGTGTGGCTTCAGGACCAGAACGGCTGGGATTGTCACCAGCTCCTCATAACCCAGAAATAGAAAAGTGGCTCAGATCTTGGGTCCTGGAATTTTGTGGCTGCACATATTCTTCCTGTAAACTTTATGATTAAATATGTATTTTCATGCATTTTAATGGCCATTCTCAGTCTCAGAGCATCTGCATCCCAACGTGCTCCTCTTGTGCATGTTTAGAATGGGATTTAAGGGTCATTACAAGAGAATGATGACTTGGAGCAGACGTGAATGCGGCGATTTGAAAAGGGCGGCCAGAGTAAATAGCGCCGCAGCCTCATCCAGTCCACCAGTATAAAGCAAACACACACCGTCTGGACCAGCTGGGCAAGAGATGCCCAATACAAGTCACTTTACAGTCTGAAGAGCCATTTCCTTCCCCACATCCCAGAGAGCAAACGGCACAATTTATATCACAAAGCCACACTGAACGTTTATTACTTTTTTTTTTTTTACTTTTACTTTACAAATACGTTTTGGCCACCATTGTATTTCACTTTATTGCTGTTTATCGATTTGCTGTTGGTGTGTTTGTGCCTACAGTGTAGTGCTGTACTGTATTACTACGTATCCACTGTAGTGTAGGCAAAAAGTGAAATGCTGGAATTTTATAGAATGCCTAGTGTTTTTAGGCAAAGTGTGAAATATTCGCTTCTAAAGTGTGTAATGTCTGTATTGGAAGGCCCTTTGATGGTGAAGCATCTAAACATGAAAGATACGCCTTGGTTAAGAAAGAATCTTACTGAAGGTGTTACTTCTTTTTAAAGTAAATTCGGTAAAGTTTGTCAATATGGCCACTAGGGGCTTCGGAATTGTGGTCTAATCATACACTTAAGTTACACACACAGCATTGGTTTCGGACATGTTGGGGAACAATGAAGAATTATAAGCGCTATTTTTCTCGCACCTTGAAAGAAATCTCTGACTTTGAACAACTTTGAACAAGATGTTTATTTTTTCCTTTTGTGGTTTTAGTCACCCCAGATGATTTGTTTGTGTGGAAATGTGCTCATTACATACTTTGCCTGACCGTCTTTCAGGCATTGTATGCAATGCCTTGGAAATGTATGAAATTCATTGCTTTTGGCTATTTTTTCATGCATTTTATACAATTCTTGATTTCGCTTTGGTTGTAACATGCTACAGTATTTACTGTGGATGCTGTAAAACGTGTGTTTAATGTAACGCACTACACATTCAAAATTAATCGTAATATACATGTATGCATTGGCAAAGTAGCGTAACTTTTTGATACTCTAGCTCTGAGTTATTCTATACTCTGACGCAGACTTTACTGTCAAACAAAGACAGCAACTAAACCTATAGGACAATGTTAGCCTTAGGTTTATTTCCCTCTTACAAGGAAGGTATCTTAAAAACCCAGGCCCTGTCAACAATCATGGAGTCCTCGTTTTCAAAAAATGTTGGAAGTCTGAGAAACTGTCAGGGGGTGAATGTGATAAGGTGATTTATAGTCAATTTCACTTGGTGCTGGTGGGGAGAAGCTGTCAGCCTTGGCTTCTCAAAACAAATGACTCGGAGCTCATGCACTGGCTCAGTCACACCATCATTCCCCATCAGGACACATCACTGCCACTTGGCCATGGAGAGAAGAGAAGCTCGGGAAGATATTTGGGGCGGAAGTGCATTCGTACTGTACCTGTGTGATGCTGCTTCCCTCTCAGATCTTAATTGCTGTGAAGTAAACATGGTGGTCTTTGGTGGTCCCAACAACTTTTAAATGGCGTTTAAAAAAAAGCCACTGGTTTGTGGAGTCGGCGTGAATGTCTACTGGATTTCTAGTCTCCTCCCTCATTCTACACTCATCTGGAGAATTTTGAGTTTAAATATGAACCAGCCTGTGATTGGTCGACCCAAAATCTAGGAGGCGTATATCTCCAGGCCTTAAGCAGCCAAGTTCTCTGTGACCCAGAGATAAAAGAAGCGGTTTAGACGAGTATACATTATTAACATTTTATTGATAACATAGTTGATACTACAATTAAAATGTATTGCTCATTTGCCCCACCAGTTTTTCACAATTCTGTGATTGGTGAATTAAATAATAATAAATAATAGTACCAATAATAATAAGTCACAACAACATTTTCTCTCATTTCAATATTTCAATTTAGAAAATAACTATTTTACACAAAAAAATGGCTGAACGTTTCTAGAATTTACGAATAGTTATATGTGAAATAAAAAAAAAAAAATAAATTCTTCGAGAAACTACTTCATGATTCAACAGTTCATGATTCAAAAAATATATTACAGTCTGTTGCATCAAAACTCTTCACAATCTATTCATTAACCGATTTAGGAGACTGAAGAATCTGATTAAATAAAAAAGGCTCTTTTTTTTTCCAGTGGATTCTTTTAGGTCACGCATTTAGAGCAGCTCGACAGCGAAACTGCATGTGTGATGAACATGGAGCTCTAAGGGCTTTCACTCTTATTAAAAATGACAATGAAAGTTTCCCGTTTAGTGTGACATTAAGATCAGAGTGACACTAATGCATCGCTCGGATGTGTGCGGGCGGTCTTTACCCACGGTGTCCGGATCCATACATCACCTTGATCCTATAAGCCCAAGTTGGGTTTTTTTTATTTGCGTAGAGGTCGAGACGACGTCTGGAGGGAAAGGCTGTTGACTAAAGATTCCTTTCTGTGGTTTTGTTAGGTACTTCTATCCATCTTGTCTCTGCAGGGGGTCTCATTCGGGTCCCTTTGCTCTCTTTGTGAATTAAGCGTGTCATTGTCAATGTCACTCGGCGAGAAACAAACAAACACGCCGAAACTCTCGAAAACCCACAGAAATGCTCAGAGGAGACAAAGCGCAGCCATTATTCACCCACACATTCAATCACAGGCCGAGTTGCTCAGATTCCACTCTCAATAAATATAATACACAGTGTAAACTTGGCAGTTTGGGAACAGGGAAATGATAAAATGTGGCTTTATATCGGTTATACTAGTGATGCATGTGATCGCGTTTCAGGTTAAATAAATAGTATGGAATCAGATTAGTGCCAAAAATATCAAACGTAAATTTCTATGAAACGAACAAAAATGCTTCACAATTACGTTTTGGTTTTGTAATTTTTCGCTTGCCATTTTGTGTGTTTTTTTTTTTTTGCAATTATGTGTGCTTCTGATTCTCCATTGCATAAAATAGAGTTGGGATTAAAGAACATTTAATGGTGTTATCATGATTTTAAGCACATATTTGCTAGAAAATATTGTTATTGAAATGAAAATATTGAAAATGTATACTGTAAATAGTAAGTATTAGCTATTTAACCTCATGAATCTATTAATTTGTCTTTGAAATACACATTTGTACCAAAAATCTTAAATAAAGTGTGTGTTCTGACATTTATATAACAGTTATATAACACTGTATTATGGGGACCTGTGTGAACGGTAAAGTGAGGACCTTTGGCAGGAACTCACAGTTTTAATAATAATAATAATAATAATAATAATAATAATAATAATAATAATAATAATAATAATAACAATTATATTATAAAACATTAATTATGAAACAATAATTATAAAACATACGGATTAGTTAGTGAATTAATATATTCAGTAAAACGGACAAATGAACATTGCATCATGACAAATATTCTGATTCTGAAATGGATGAATGGATGGAGATAGACATATCTTTTCACACATGCTGACAAGAAGTGAAGCTAAGTCTTGTGATCAGTTTGTTCCGTGCTTTATCAGGCTGCACGTTTAGAAGAATTTTACACATTCTGAGTTTGTTGTGAAGTGAGGTTGATATTTAACCTTCATCTTAACCGTCTCCTCTACATCACTGTTTCTGTAAATGTCTAGATGTGTTAAGTGATCATGAAAGAAAGTCTATTCACACAGTAAATAAAACCCTTACTGGCTTAAATGTCTCTTCCAGTTTTACTGACACAAAAGAGGAAGATTTACTCCACACAAACGTTTTGTGATCAGTGATCTGTCATAACCCGTTCTGAATGAATGTCACTCAACCTGCTGTCAGATCTAATGGCAAATTAAAAGTCCCGCTGATTTGAACATTAGGTCCTTACATCAGCCTTCAGAACATGATCTTTGCTTTGGCTGATCAAGAAGTGTTATTAAGATAATATAATTCAGTATTACATCACATATGTACATCTGGTTCTTCAACTATTCTAAAGTTACATTATTAAAAATAATATACAATATACTATATATTGAGTATACAGTATATACTTTTATTTGTTTATGATTTTTTGGATATTTTATTATTTTTAAACGTGTTAGTTTAATTTTCATAGATGATATTTATTATATATACACACACACACACACACACACACACACACACACACACACACACATATATATATATATATATATTATATTTTTTTCCCTTTATTTGTTGGCTGATTCCTTATCTAGTTCAAGTTCAAGTATTATCTATAAACATTTATCCTCATTTTATTCATGGATTATATTCATAAATCTATTCTGTCTATTCTATTCTAAAAATATATATACCGTAAATGCAATGTTCACATAATCAAAAATATCGTTTTTTTTTTTCCTTTCTTTTTGTGGCCATGTATTAGTATCGAGGCAGAACATGTTCACCGACAAATTCCTCTTTCCTAAGAGTATTGAAAAATACACAACAGAGTTAAAAAAAAAAAAAAGCACATTATCTAAAGTATATCTTAAAATGATTAGACTGGAGCACAAAAAAGGACCCAAGCTGTTTTAATGGCTTTTCACGTATGATGGCCTAAATCTGTTGCACACAGACCGACAAACACCTCCAGAGTCTGAACAGACATGAAAAAGCTGTTCAGATCTGACACGTTATTACACGTGCGGCTGTGCTTCTCCAGAGCTGGTGAAAAGAACATCAAAGAAATGTTACTGTGAAAAGCTTTCGTGAGAATATCATTAATTCATCAAAAAATACATTTCGGGCTGGTGAGTTTAGATGGTGTATCATTTGTCTAGACACATATCTATTTCATTTATTAATCAATTTACAGTATTTGTTTTCACATATACTGTACATACCGTAATTACGCAAATACAACCAGCCCCTTTTTTTTCCGAATTTTTGACACTCAAAATCTTGGCGGTGATTATAATCACCGATTTCAGTAATTATAAGCCCCCATTTTTCCGTATTTCAAATCAGGAACAATCACAAATAAACTGAAACACGTTGTTTTTATTCAGCGGCGCGTCTGCGTCTTTATAATGTTAAATAATGTCCGTAGGCAGACGTGCTACAGTATAAGCTTTTATTGGCTCAATAACAGAAATAAAGAAACATTAGACACGCTGCGACACTTACCAGAGACAAAATAACACTGGAAGAAGTAAGATTAAACTAAATACAGTACAATAATTTATATTACAATAAACATAGACTACAAACCACGACTGCTTAGCGTAACTTAGCGCAACCGGCTACAAACGAGTCCAATGTGTCAT
>MU204386.1:3778340-3801534 GCA_017309775.1 Paedocypris sp. Pulau Singkep
ACACACACACACACACACACACACACACACACACACACACACACAGCAGTAAAGTTATTCTCTGCTATCATTGTCCTCAGACGCTCAAGGCCTGGAGAGGGTGGAGAACTGGAGGGAAGTGTGTGTTTCCCCTCTTCTGGTTCTTTGTCGGCGGCTGTGATTCCATTAAAACAGGGCACAGCTCGCCGCGCACCAGCGCCACTCGGCCAGCAAACTCAATTGTTTGCCTTTGTGTCATTTCTGGCCGGTTGGGCATGTTGGATACGCTGGGCTCCTGTCACACTCCCTCGCCCCCCTTCAGAAGAGGGCTGACCCTGGTGCCCGGGGGTCCGGCTGGGCTCTGCGGGGAGCGGCCTCCGGTTTTATGCCAGGCTCCTTAATTCCAGGCTGCTGGTGCTTATTCATTTGGCCTATCACGGAGAGACAGTTTTAGGGGGGACGTTGTGTGTGTGTGTGTGTGTGTGTGTGTGTGTGTGTGGCATATGGTTAGGGGGCGGCTTTCTGTTTCCCATCTCGCACCTGCTCCCCGGAAGGCGATTGGCGGAGCGAGGCACGAAACTTAAGGCAGTTTAACATCACAAAATGAGTCAAACTCTCTCTCACACACACACACACACACACACACACACACACGCGCGCGCGGTTGTTTTTAGGTCAGTGGTGTTAGCAGCAGGATCGTTTGGTCATTTTGCCATTATTCTTCGCGGGTCTCCCATCTGTCATCTGCTATCTGTTGGGATGGAAGTGATATTATGGGAGGAAACGGGGAAAAAAACACGCCAACGTTCCTTGTTAATTGTTTGTCACCTTTAACTGGTGAATAACTGGCTCGCAAAACCAACGAACATGGTATTGGATTTTCAGTGGTAGCCCGACTTACGAAATGATGATGATGCATTTTACATGTAAATCTATCTACACCTCAAAAAATGAATTATTGACAAGCCAAGAATCTTGTAGATTAATAAATCTTGTTTTTTTCAGACAAGATAAATTAACTTGCTAAAGATTAATTTGCTTGTTTCAAGAAATATGCCTCATCAAGTAAATTTTTCAAGTAAACTTGATCAAGTAAATCAAGTGCTATTACTTCAGACTAAATGTTTAATAAAAGATAAACTGTAACAGCTGTTGTTTAGTTTGCCCTATGGCAGATGTTTATAAAGGTACAGTATATAATGATATACGGACATGAACAGTTACCGCCATCTGGACATCGTCATGCGAATTCCTGAGATTTACGTAATCACCAAGCGACGATTTTGTGAGATATATTTGTGAGACGGAAATCTCAAGAATTTCCACTACATCATTTTGGCGCCTCTACAGGAGAGAAAAAATACATCGCCATTCTGGGAGAAGACAAACTTATTTTGTAATAAGATCTTTGAAACTAACTAGTGTTTTTGTTGTTTATTTGACGTGCAAAGAAGAAAAAACATTACGTTTAAAACATAGACGTACATAAAACATAAACGTTTTATACACGTCTGTACTCTCATCTCCCTGAATGATAGCGGTAAGAAAAATATGCTTTTGTATATAGAAGATATTTCGGAACTCTGGACAAAATTTTTGCGGGATTTTCATTATCTAGGACATTTGTAAGTCGGGGTACCACTGGATATATTTTAGTGTTTTCAGTGATAAGGGAAAGAATGGATCCAGTCGTTTCAAATTTACGGAAGATAAAGATGTTTTGTTTAAAAAAAAAGGTGATTAAACATAGTTGGGGTCTTTTTTTAGTTTTCTCGTTCTTTCAATGTTTACATGGGTTTCCTCCGGGTTTCTGGTTTCTTCCCACTCTCCAAAAACACACAGGAGAATTCAAGTTTGACAAATTGCTTAAGCGCTGTGATTGGTCAGCACAAATCCAGAATGTGTGACCCAACTGGGATTGGCTCCTCCTACAAAAACGCAAAAGCAGTTGGGAAAGTTGGCTGATGTAGGTTAGCTTAGATGATTTTTTTGAAGCAATATGGCGCAGAATTGGCGGCAATGGTTCCATCAGGAGAGCAGATGTCTTCAGCCTCATCGCCAATTGTCTCATTTTCCAATTAATGAGCTGTGTCCATATCCCGGTTTTCTACCTAAAACCCATCAGGATAAATACAGTCCCCCGCTCTGTCCTCATCTCATGTGTGTTTCATCATCCGTGGTTGGTGGTGAACGCTTCCGCATTCTCACTCTGCTTTACAGAGTACTTGTGCATGGTTATGAGTATAAATCACCTTCCTCTCGTATTTATAGACTTCCTCTCTTGCTGAACGTAAATTTTCTGCATCTCTGTGAAAAAGCAATAAATAGCAGTTTATTTTAACGCAATTTTTTTTGCCCGGCACGTATATGATACAAATATTTATTTCGAAAAAACGGATGTATTCTGACCTGTATTGATCTGCTCGCTCTTTTAAACCTGATAAAATGGGCCTCGGTCCAAAGTGGGAACGAAAAAGCTTTTACCTCAATTGACTGGGGAGTGTTTTGATTAATACGGTTTAA
Organism: Paedocypris sp. Pulau Singkep; assembly: GCA_017309775.1. NCBI lineage: Eukaryota > Metazoa > Chordata > Actinopteri > Cypriniformes > Paedocypris > Paedocypris sp. Pulau Singkep. The sequence continues at coordinate 3,780,843 of MU204386.1, forward strand.
CAAATGAAGATAACTGACTTAAAATGGGAATTTTGGGGTTATTTGTGTTCGGTAAACAACACACAAAAAAAAACGTTATGACAGGAGAATCATAATCGCTGACATTAGTCAAATTAAAATCCAGCCAGGGGTCAATTATGCAAAAATAAACGCAATCAGTGCAAAAGTTTTGGCTTAATTATAGTCAAAAGGAGTTGTCGATGTAATCGGCACAGTGTGAGTTTCATTAAAGCGCAGAATGTCATGTACATTTGCTAAAAATGTGATGGAGAAAACCGCAGTATTGTTTTTGAAGCGGAAACAAACTCACATTTATGTTAATTAATACCACTACATGGTTAAAATAAAGATTACTATCCAAGACTTACACACACAATACAACAAGTGTAAACTTTATTCATCTTTTTCTAAACTATTTTCCATTTCTCGGTCACGAAGAGCTGAAACCAATCCTAGTAAACCTGTGCCTGAAGGTGGGACACACCCTAGATTCATGGCCAACCAATCACAGAACGGGAGACAGACACACGTTCTCACTCACTGCTATGTCACAAAAAGTCTCCAGGTAACGATTGTAACCCATGTACCGTTAGAGGAGGGAACCAGACATTACGTATGATGAACATTCTGTCTGAAGATGAAGCCAATAGAACACTTGTGTCAAACTCAAGGCCCGGGGGCCAGATGTGGCCCGCCATGTCATTTTATGTGGCCCGCGAGAGATTAAAAATGTTGAGTGTCTAAAAATAAATAAATAAATTAAGAGTGCCAGTGTTTCCACAGTTTTATGTTATTTTGTTTTATTCACTTGAACAGTTTGATCCTTCAAAAAAGTTATGTGGGTTTTCATAAGCTGACAACATTTAAAAGGATTTATGTCAGTGCAACAAGCAAATGTAGGGTCTCTACGCAACTGCAATTATCACATATAAAAAAACATGTATTTAACATTAAGGAGTAGTTACATTTATTTTACATTGCATTTGATTACATTTAGTTACATTTATAAGTTATATCTGGCTCTTTGAGGACAGACATTATGCCGTTCAATGAGACAGATCCCACCCTTGAAGGCGGAGCCAACGAGGTAAAAGTGTCAGCATTGCCTCAGAACATTTTCAAAAATATCCACATGATCGGTGATGATGTTCAGAACGCAGCAACTTCCGGAAGTGTGTTTTTATGACTCGTTCCCAACCGCTAGGCTAGTTAAACACCTTTAGAAGAATTACCGAGTGCTTTGTGATGCTGGGAGTGGAGTAGTATCTCCGTACTCTGGCTTTAGGCGAATCATTTGATTAAAGTGGTTGTACTATTTTCAGCCGGCTGCTCATAATGACTGCGAATCCTTTTGTTCTGTGTCTGGTGGCCATTCGTTTGACCTTAAACAGCGTCAGATGTCAATATCTTCAGAGTCTGTGGTTTTACAGAACTCAGATCAGTGTTTCGTTCTTCTTCGTGAAAATCCACAGGCACTTTTTTGCCGCCGAACCAAATGATGCCGTAATTGGCGATGGTTTTATAAAAATGTAGCTCCAATGGTGTTTGTTTTTGTTTTTGTTTGTTTTGTAGTTACTATAGTTTTCACAAATATCGATAGATTTGTACACGGAGGCAAATATTGCTGCATCAGTAGTGGAATTCAAGATTTTGACTGGTAATGAAGTGTTTTATTCTTAGCGTTACGTGATTTACCAAAAATGTTTTTTTTTTAGTAATGATGACTGTCTTAAAAAATAAAAAGCAGCATTTTTCTCTGAACAAGTCAAAAATACATTTACGCCTTGTTTTAAAGTTGATCACAGACGTATAGATTTTATTACTACACACCTGTCATACACTCACTGTACATGTCATGTATGATGAAGCAAATTATCACCATCATTAATCTCCACACATCCAGACCTGATCCCCACTAGCATCTAGATCTCGTGTCGTCCAGAACTGTGTTTATGTCACTCAAGCCATCCAAGAGTTTAACCAAGAGAGGATTATTACACTTTCAAACCAGTAGGGCTAGAATCCATATTGTAATTAGCACAATAGTATTAACAAAGTCCAGTGTTACACCGACCGTCCCGAGTTCCGAAATATGTTCGCTATTTATAAGGAGCTATCATGCATGGAGATGAGAGTCCAGATGTGTATAAAACAGTTGTTTAATGAACAAAAACAACCCTAGTTAGTTTCAAAGATTTTGCTTCTAAAATATAAAATAAGCTTGTATGTATTTTTTCTCTCTCGTAGAGCCGCCATCTTGAAATGACGTCGTGCAAAACCCTGAGATTTCTGTAATTTTGCGAGAACGATGACGTTGCATAATTGCCAAATCTCAGTTTCAAGATGGCGGTAATCGTTCATGTGAGATTGTTCCTATAGCATTTTATACTGTTCCTTTATAAACATCTGCCCATCGGTGATGTCCAACACCCGCTATGTGACATGTTACATTTATATTTATTACCAATTTTTTATCATTTATATAATGGCACGAATTCGATGGAATAAATATACTCAGCTAACGAAGGAAACGGATCTCGACACGAATTAATTTCGCTAATCACGTCTGCTTATGACATCACGAGTCACCACCTTGTAAACGATCTGATTGGCTGATGACTAAATGACCGATTTGGACCAGCCCTGGTGGTTTAATTGTCGATGGGACTGGGCTACATATGACCAGCACAAGATAAATATGTCCAGAAGATGTTTATTAAACAGTGCGTAATACTAAAATCCGGCTCCAAATTGCTTTATTTGGTCAAATAAGTCCAGTTAAGATTTTCTCCATGGACGAGAAAGAGCATTGACCACTGGTAGAAACTCTCTGACATTTCTTGCCCAGTTGCACGCCCCAAGCACTCGGAGACGTGGCTTTAGCAAAGTTGGTGGCAGCGTCCACGTCTCCGGAGGCGAGGAGGAGGAGGAGCAGGAAGACTTGAGAAGGCAGCCGAGCCCCTCCAGAGAAGCAGCTATATCCATTTGACCCACTTTCCCCGTCCGAGCGTCTCCACGAGAACGAGCAGAAACTCAAGGGTTTGGGGATGATGAAGTTCTTATCTGAATTGCTTGGGTTTTAGAGCCGGAGCTTTTATTCGGGATGTAATTTTCTCTTTGTGTGGATCTGAAAGCCCCACCTGCCCACGCTTTCAGCTCTTTGTCCACTGGAGGTTTATTGGGAAGGAAACAGATGCCAGCGTTGTGCGACCCCTCCGACCTTTCGACCTTTCTCCGCATAACCTATGGTTGCCCCTGGTAGCCACCTTTGGTTGGCATTGTATTGAGTGAATAGGGGGTCTTTTTATGGAGCAATGAGTGTGTAAAGATGACACTTGTGCTTTATTTGTTTGTACTGTGGCCACATTGGAATCATTTTGAACTTAATTATGGAGCTCGAAATGTTTGGCCATTTGCTTTTAACTATATTTAGAGTTTTGCCGCCATGAAACGTCTAGATGGGCAAATTAAAACACCACACACATGTTCCTACAAGCTTAAAGAGGGCTTGTTACTGCAAACAGACTTTGTGATTTTACTTTGGCTTTTATCTTCAGAGAAATTTTCTGGTCTTTCTAGCATTTGGTTGATCCATCATCCCGAGTCGTTAATATAAAGTGCCGCATCACTTGATATCATCAATCCATCCATCCGTCATTCATACATCTGAGCATCCAACCAATCATATATCCATCCATTAATCCACCCATCCAACCAACCATTTGGCTGATCCATCTTCTTGAGTCATTATTATAAAGTGCCGACTCACTTTAGAAAGAAGTGGAATTTCACTTGATTTCATCCATTCATCCATCGTTTCTCCATCTAACCATCCAACCAAATCATTTATCCATCCATGAATTCATATATCCAACCATTACAATCAATCTATGCTACAGTATATCCATCCATTCATATATCCATCTATCCAACCATCATCCATCAATCCATCCATCCATTCATATGCATAGAAAATCAACTGCTTTTTTTCAGAATTCCGTTTCCTGCTTTTTATTGACAATCTGCAGGGACTCTTATTCATTCAGAAACCAGGTTAAATGTTTTTGGTTTTTTATTTATTACTTCCTTGTTTTGAGTTGTGGTCAGTTGCTACTTGCTAGTTAATTAGCTAGTTTTTTGGTTAATTTCACACCTGTTTTTGATCATTGTCTTTTCCAGGTGTCTTTTGATCTTTTAATTTAAAAAGTAAAACATTTGGCAATGTTTGACAATGCTTTAACAAAACTTTTTTTTATTACAAACAGTAGTCGCAACGGATAAAAACTGGAATGTAAATGAAACATAAATATGCAAACTTCTAAAATAGACTAATGAAATAGACTCCGCCCATTACGGCAACACGCTTCACTGATTAATCCATCTGTTGCGTGTTTAATCTCAAAAACCGTACTATTTATTAATTGCGGGAAATACAAATATTGTTATCATGACAAGTAGCGGCCTAGTGTCATCTTTTCGTTTAAAACCCTCATCTACTGTACTTTAAAAAACCCCTTTCTCATTCTCTCCCTTCCCATGATTCTCTCCATCCTTCCATCCATTGCGCAAATGACATGCAGATAAGAGTTGCTGTAACTTGCTCTATTTTCCTGCAAGGCTCTGTGGCTTTTGATTCCTCTGGCTTTCATCTTTGCTCTCTTCTTTTGTTTTGATCATCTATAGTCTGCTCTCGGTAATGAGCTAAAAACGGGCCTGTGTGTCGCATACAAGGCGCCGTTGTCCCTTCTGCATTGTTCGCTAAACAACACTTGATTTCTTCTCAATCAAAGTTATTTGGGCTCATTTGTGTCACCTAAGAGAAAATTGCATCACGGCACATAAAAGTCCTTTCAGAGCTCCTGGTGATGCCGACGTTTAGTCGCGATACGATCTACAAGATGCTAATGTGCTGTTTCGTGTGGCTGATGTTTTTTTTTTTTTTTTTGTAGAATTCATAAAAGACGATGAGAATCTGAGGCCAACAATGTAAAAAATGCTGCTACATTGCGTCTTGAAAATATCAGGTGTGATGCAACTGATTAAGACTTGTTTGGCTAATGCTAACATTATTAGCTGGTATTATCAGTTTAGAAGTGAAGCTAATGCCTTGTGTTATTACGGTACTAGAAACAATTAGCCCTATAATCTCAGTAAGTGTGTGATGCATTGTATTTACAGTAGATGTCTATGCACTGATCAATGATGATGTTTAATTTAATCCCAAATCGAAATCAGTGTGTATTAATACTGCAGTTAGTGGTCCAGCATTTCAAGCAGACAACATTTGAATTGATAATGTACCAACGTGAGATTAAAATGTTTTTTTAAAGTATTTTTGTTAATTTTAAAACACTTGATCTAACAATAAAAACAAAATACAAAAATGTTTCTAAATGCGTATTAATTCTTTTAAAGCACCAGAAGAAAGCTTATACTTTACATTACTTTTTTACATAATGTTTTAGAATCATTTGTTCTGTAATATGTAGCATACAGCATGCTTTTCTTTCTAAATAAATGTTCTTAATTCCAAACTAGCACCCTTTTCTGTTCAATTATTTGACTACAGCTGTTACATGTAAATTTAAATTATGTTTTATTAAATACTTGGTATCTGTATCGTACTCTTTTTCCAAAAAAGTGGTATCGGTACATCTCTAATATATTGTAGTGACTTATATTGTAATTTTTCTCAGTGTGTATATTTCACTCTTGTCATCACATTTTTCCTTTTTTGCACAAAACAGAGTAGCAATACTAATTTTATTGTGACCCTGTGATACAATGACAGCAAAGGCATTCTATTCTATTCTGTTCTATTCTGTTCTATTCTATTCTAAAAGGAAAAGAGGTTCATAAATGTGATGGATGCAACTATGAGAGCTTTAATGGTAAACTATAATCAGAATTATGATAAAATATTGACCTTTGGTAAAATGTGTTGTGTAACTAATACCCATGAAGCTAAAGACGGTAATTGAAGTGCGACGTGGTTCCAAGCTGGCATAAAGACCTACTCAGACTTGTAAATGAGACTGTTAGGAATCTTGGACCACTGAGGCCAAACCGTCCAACAACATGCCAACAAAACCTGAAGTGTGTGACCTGTGGGGAGACTGGGAAGACTGGCAGCCCACCTCATCAAACCCGAGCCCTCCACAGGGGTCTCCTTGGCATCAGTGCTTTCCCCCGGCCTGGGTAACAAATGGGGCATCTCACACGTCTCTTCTCTAAAAAGTGAATTACCTCTGTAATAACCAGCCTGCTGAGCCGATCAATACTGCGCCTGAAGAACTGATGAGCAGCGACTGGTTTGGAAGCTTCCTCCATCTCCCCCTCTTCATTTTGTGTTTTATCTTTTCTTTCTGTTTCTCACACGGGGGTTAGCGTACAAGTGGCTCCTGAGCTTCGTTTGCTCTGGAGGGCGGAGCAAAAACCTCTGGGAACCGTAAATGGAAAAACATAGCCACGCCCAAATATGTGATGACTAAAAGGTTGTGGTGAACATGGAATAGCTGGGAGAGTGTGTTTTTTTGGCGGACCGTTATGAACACGTGTTGGTGACTCACATGATTCTAGCCTTTTTCTTCAAAGCTGGAAAAATTGCTACGTGCTCGGAGCCAGATGAGACATCAGTCGAAACGTACCAACATCAGACGGGCGGACGAGGAACTATGTGTTTACGGGCAGCTAGCGAACGAAACAAGGCAAAATAAGAGTCTCTGGCTTTGTTGCTAATCACTATTAGCATTTGCCTTTGCTAACTGGTGATACAGTTGGTTTATCGTCAGTTTACAGGGACTTAAATGTGAAAAAATAAATAAATAAACTTGATGAATTTAAAGATACACTTGTTAAGGTGGCAGAAATTAACTGCTCCATTGGTTTTCCACAGCAGTGACCACTAGGGGAGCCGCTCCAAATTTGGGAAAAATATTTTTTCATATTTAAGAAAACTAGTTTTGGAGGTTCAGGAGTGAAAACAGTAAAGTTTCTAAATTAATTTCTAAGTGAAGGGTTGTCTGGTGGGTTTCTTGAGGAGTAGCAGATTTTTGTTATCGAAATTTAAAGCGAAATTTAAACCCGTTTCTGTAAAGCTCATTGTATCCCAGCTCTAAAAATAATATGAAAAACGATGTATTTATTCATTTTTTATTTCTGTATATTTTGATTAGAACTATCATGTTCAACCATAATTGAAAAAAAAAAGTTAAGCTTTCCTTCTGGTACCCCGCATTAAAGGGTAAAGTAAAGTAAAGTGAGTAAGCGAGGCGAATCATGAGAGGATTTTTTCGTCTTTGAACGAAAACGAATGTTTTGTTTTGCCCCACTAGCGGAGCAATATGAATGTTGACGCTAATGTTACAGTAATGTTTTCGACGTTTTTCTCCAACAGAATACGTTATTTGTTTACGCACAAATTTTCATTTCATTCATTTCAAGAACCTGAGGATTTGTTTGCACCGCATCAGATTCTGGCAAATCTGTTTCTTCCCCGAGTCAAATGTGTAGTCACTGAATTGCAATATTCATAAATATGAACAATCCTCCATCTGTGAGCGCTCGTCCTGTCACATCTCGGTGTGTGACAGATGCATCTGCTTTCACTCCAAACACTCGCTGCTCTCCGAGGAGAAGAATGGAGGCTTAGCCACAGCTCGGTTTGTAATATTTTACCAGCTTCTAATTAATTCTCTTCTGCTAAACGCTGTCATTTCATGCTCCTATGGACAGACAAAACCTCCTGAAGTTTGCGGTGCAGCATCTGGAAAGCAGACACATTGGACGGCGATGGTGAGCTGATGTTTACAAGGAGAGACGTGGAGAGAAGTGTCCTGGATTTTCTCGGAGAATTGTTGCTTGGTGACATCAGCACGGATGTGTTTTTTTTCTCCTAGCAACAGAGCAGGTAGATCCGGGAGATTCCTCTACGGACCGAGAACACTCGGTGTTTGGTCTAAAGGTTTAAATTAAGGTTTTTCTTAATCGAAATATGAATTTGCTCTATGATTCCTTCTAATCTCGTATTGTCCTGTCGCCATCGAGAAAAGTAACAGCTGAAAAACATCAGTTAGGCTGTGCTCTGATCTGATTGGCTCCTGCTATTGGCGATCTAATTGGTCAAACTTTGAATGTTCTGTGTATGTTTTCTTGAGAGAATAAAACCGTTGTGTAGAGTAGACACAGAAGATGATCCCAGATGCCTCAGTAGTCTGGCACCGAGAAAAGGCCTCGTTCGGCATGACTTCAAATATTTCGTTTTCTAAAATAGGTCAGTACAGTAAAGCGTGCCAGTGCTGGGCATCATATAAAGGAGCTTTGTTATCTTCTTGGATTCTGAGCCTTTTTTGTGGAGTTTTGACTTATTGTTCTTCTCGTGGTTGTGTGGGTTTTCTCCAGGTTTCCGTTTCCGCCCACAGTTCAAAAAACATGGAATCTGGAAAATTGTCCATTGGTGGGAGTGTGAATCTGTGATTGGTTGGCCAATCCAGGGGCGTGTCCGATCTTCCGACCAAGTTTTGGTGGGAGTGGCTCCAGCTCCCTGTGGCTCAGAAATGAAAAAGATTTTTTGGATGAAGGGGATTTTATTTATTAAATCGGTGTGTGAAACCTCAAAACAGTTTTAGTCTTTAAAATGACGTTAAAAAATGGGATTTTCACAAGTTTTCTGTTCATGTCACTTTTTAATAATCCTAACATGCGTCCTGCGTTCGCAAGCTCTGCTTGCACGTTTGGTTATTATTGGATTCCAGTCGATATTGTCAAAGTCTTGCGAGGATTTGCATGTTTTTGGGGGATTAAACCTCTATGACAGTACACACCGAGCAGAAGCATTTGTCCCTGTGGATTTGAAATTCATGTGTTTTTGACACCGAGCCATGAATATTCCTGCAATTGTTCTGACGCGGCGTTCTGGAGGAGTTTGAGCCTTGAAGACACGCAATATTCTTCTACGATTGTCCATGTAGTGCAAACAGCGATTGAAAACTGTTTTATTAAACTTTACCTCCATGTAATAGGCTTAGCCTGGTAAATAAAGAAATAAACCCTAGCCCAGGTAGTCTTAATCTTCCATTTTGTTCTGCCTTGGTCCAGATATCACTGCATCGCCTCGGGGAAATAATGCCGTGTAGCTCGCCAGCAGAAAGCCATTTACCGATGGATGGATGACTGGCAGTCGTCCTGGGGCCGAGTCTTTCCATCTCGATCCCCTCCAAACGTCCTCTGATTGCTTTCCGACAAGAAACAATCCCCGATGATGGAGAATTATCCCAATATGACTATTTGGAAGCGTAAAAAATAATCGCATGGAACGTAAACTGGGAAAAGTCACTGGTGGGTGTGGAGCGATCACGCTCATGTCGACACCGGTTGGTTAAGTGCATCAACGACACGCAAATGAGTGGTTTCAGTTGCCCGCGTGACCGTTAATCCAACAGTGGAAATTATAGACAAAGGACCAATTAGTGTTTTTTCCATGTTGGTTCGGGTGGTTGTTGAATCATTGGCTTATTAAAAAAACCGTAGGGACGTTTCTGTTGTAATTGCTCTCGATATGGTGACCACTTTGGCTCCAAATACTGGCTTCAAGAAGAACACTTAAGGATGTGCTTGTCTGAGTTCTAAGTCTTTATGGAAATGAATGAGAAACATTATTTTGCAACAACGTGCAGTGAAATGTATTTTACAATCGCCCAGCCTACAAACATAGTGGGGGGTACAATAGAAATACAATAAAAAGATAAGAGATTAAAAAAAAAATAAATACAATTAAAATAGAGACAAACGATAAAATATGAATAAAAGATAAAAATACAATAAATAGAGAAAAATAAAAAATTACAAGATAAATTATGCAAGATAAAATGTGATTAAAATATAAAAGAGAAAAATACAATAAAGAAAAAAAAATACAGAACAAGTGACTCAAGTGATATTATTATATTATTAAATATAACAATATACTAAAAAAATGAATTTGGTCATGGTCATAACCATTATCTTAACACCAACAAACAATGCGCTTTGAGCATTTTGTTTGTAACCTTACAAATGCACTGAACTTGAACTTGAACTAGAACTAGAACTAAAAGCCGGCTGTTTTGACTAAGCAGAACACTCAGTGTTTTACGCAATGATATGATGCTTACAAACGTGGCAAACACACAACCAACTTTTTACAGCACAGACTAAATTAATAGAAGAATAGTTATTTGGCAGCAATTATATTTAATTTTGTATTTTGTAAACTCAATTATTTTTGTTTATTGAGTTTGTATTTTGAAAAAACTTCAGACCAATGTAACAAATGCAAACAGTCAAAAAACGTAAAAATCTAATGTGATGGGGCAAAATAAGAAAAAAAAGTTGTGAAAAATGTGAAGCATGTTTTTTGGTTTTTGACACATTTACAATTGATATTTTTGGACCTAATCTGATTCTTTCCGAAAAAATGGTAGGTTTGGGCTTCAGTTTTATATGCTGACCTCCTACATGTGTCTGACATTTCTAAATATTATATTCAAGATCATTCTACTTCCACTTGTTGCCCTCCATTCTAATCGCACCTATGCTTTACATGTTGCCATTAGCTTAGCCTAGCATTAGCCGTTGTGTGCCCACCGCCATCACTCACTGTGATAAACCGTGGTGCCACGTCAAACCGTAATTCCTGTTCAAACGTGGTCTCATCCATCTACAGACACTATCCTGACAATCGCTTCCTGTCAGCTCTTTCTTCGGGCTGTCCGTGTGACTCCCACCGAAGGAGAGTAATGAAGGGGAGTTGTTGGGACCCCCGCTGTATTTCAGATTGAAATGCTGATGCGTGGAGCCGTCAGTCCTGCTATTTGACTGCTGATGGATTGCGCTTCTCCTCTCTGCTGATGTTCATTACACCAGTTAAGGAGACGGCAAGCAACCGAGCAGAAGACTGAGACAGCAAGTGCACTTTATTTAACCCAAGTCTGTCTCAAGCCGAGGAGAGAGCAAGAACATGTCCACAAAGCCGTCCGACTAAAATGACGAGTTTGTTTTTGTATGCCGTATTTACGCATAAATACCGTATTTACGCCCAAAACAAGCATCCTGCGAAATGAAGCATTCCCTTGATTTTTCAGGCTTTTTTTTTAGTTAATGTTTCTGGATCAATTACGTTAATATTCTCTAAAAAAAAGCACTTTTTCTTTTTTTAACAAACCTAACATGTGACTTGCATCAATTTGATATACTTGAATTGATACTACGTGTGAAGGGGAAGGATTATTATCCCATGTGCAGTGACCGAGCGTTTTGATTCTGTCGGTTCCTTGGAATTTTTTTTACTCCTTGCCTTTGTTTTAATCTTTTAACTGTTTCGACTCTTTCTGCGATGACACAATGGACCCTTTTGTAGCCGGTTGTGCTAAGCTAAGCTAACTCGTTCGTGGTTTGTAGTCTCTGTTGGTTGTGATATAAATTATTGTATTGTATTTAGTTTAATCTTACTTCTTCCAGTGTTATTTTGTCTCTGTTAAGTATCGCTGCGTGTTTCTTTATTTCTGTTATTGAGCCAATAAAAGCTTATACTGTGGCACGTCTATGGACTTGAAATACAGAAAAATGGGCGCTTATATTTACGTTTACGTTGACGTTTATATGCACCTCCCAAGTTTTTAAGCATCAAAAATTCGAACTTCTGCACTTCTTTTTTGCAATGTTAGAAGCTTAAAACATGTGGGGTGCTTTTATTTGCATTTTTCCAAATATTTATGTGAATAAAAGAAACCCTTTTCCACATTCCAATTTTCTTTCTTGTCTTATTTTCTGTATTAAAGTTCCAGAGGCAGAGATGCATTTATACTTTTATTGACTGAATAAGAGGTATAAACAAGATTTTGCGATGATGCAGTGGTAAAATAACACAATGCTGTATATCACATTACTCAATTAAAATATAGTATAAATACAAAAATGTACCTGGATAACAAAAATAAAAAAGCCACAGCCACGCAGCGACACTTAGAAGTGGCTAAATAACAAAGACAGAAAATAAAATAAATTACATTTATTTTGCAGAACTCTGTCTGAGATGGGAAAAAGCCCATATATGGACATAGCAAGTGGAATTTTAGCACCTCCTGCTGGAGATATACTTTCCTACATTTAGAAATAATATCTAACCGTTACTATGTTTAATATATTTAAGCAAAACGACATTGAGGTGAAATAAGGGGATGAGTCACTTGTTAGGTTTAGGTATTTAGTTAATTTTAGGCTTTTTAAAAGTAGTTAATTTTTAGAACACCAAGGTGGTTCTTACTTATGTTTGCATGTTGATGAAATGTTTATTTTGTCCATGAAAAATCTGGGGGGTGCTTGTATTTGCGTAAATACGGTGTATTGGAAATCAATTTTTTGAGTCTAAGCCTAAAAGGTCTTGAATTTTGTCCTTTTCGTTTTGCATCACGAGGACTATTTGAGTCTGTCACCTGAGCGTTGAACATGTGTTCCTGTGGACAAACAAGGCTTTGCCCCATGCTGCTATACAAGGGCTATTGATTTGTTGGGAAAAAAAAATCAATCCGACCATTCAGGTTCTTTGTACATGTTTTAATAAGAGGCCGGAATGTGCTGAGGCCGAACTGTGCAGAATGAGAAATACTGAAAGCCTCTCTGAGGAGGAAGAGTCAGTCAGATGTGGCGAGGAAGGGTCTTCAACAAAACGTCTGTGGTTGTGAAATAGATTAAGAGTGTTTTATCGCATTACCTACACTGGCTAAGCAAACAGTAAGGCCGTTTACAGAGGCGACCGAGAGATTGATCTTCAAGCGGCCTTTGAGGAAACATAATGGAGACTGTGATTTGTCCTCGTCAGATGATTCACCTCACCGCAGAGAACGCTGAGAAAAACTTTTGACCATTAGTGATAGGCCACTCTCTCTTTTTTTCTCTCTCTTATATATATATTGATCCATTTTTGAAACCAGTTTTCTATTTCTGGGTCGCACACAGCTGGAGCCTTGAGGATCGGGCTTCGAACTTGTGAAAATGTGCATTTGCCTTTGCTTAGAGACAGAAAAAGCCCCAAAACTACTGTAAAACCTCTAATAAATCAAATCAAATCAACGTTTATTTTTATGAATCAACAAAATCTACGCAGAATGACTTATAAATAACGTGTTAGTCAAGCATTTCACAATATACAGTCTTAATGAAGTTAATTTGTGCCGACAGTAGTTTTGTTAAATGAAAATGTTGTTAAGTGAACCGCATTTTGCATGTAAAAACCCTAATTCGATCCAGGAATTCGTTAATTCAGACAAAATATTTTTTTAAATGATAAAATTTTGGTAATTAATCTAATTAAAAAAACATGTTACATAACAGGTATTTAAAAAAACATATAAAACAGGTTCTGTGTGACTGTTGAGCGCTTTTAGACAGTTGAAAACTGTGAAAAGCGCCTTACAAATGCTCAGAACTTGAACTTGAACTTGAGCTGTGCCAAAAAAAAATTATGTTTTCATCTTTCATTTTCTGTCAACAAACACGTTTTCTTAATTGCGGTAAGAAAAATATGTACTATATTTGCTTAATCTTGTCGGCTTTTGTTTTGTGAAACAATGTCGTGAAAAGATGCAAAATTTGATCAATAAAACTGTCGGTAAATGGAAATTGTTATTTGATTTAGTTGATTTAGTTGAAGTTTTGTTTGTTTCTATACATCAAAACAATTCGATTTCTGACTTTTGTTCGTGATATTCTTTAATACTTTTTGTGTGTTTTGTTTAGGAGTTAATGGATTGATTTGAATATTTTCCCATGGTTTGCGTCCCCCAGTCCTCCCTTTAAAAACCCAGATGAATCATCAAACACGCGTGTGATTAGCGTTCTCTCAAATGAGCGCAGACCTCAAACACGACACTGGAGTTTGCATCATTAGGGATGGAGATGACACACAAAGTGATTTTTTGGGCTTGGAAATGTGGTTTCATCCACCACTTGTGAAATCAACAATGCGGCGTGTTTAAATGTCTGCCGGCAGATGAGAGGACACTGAAATGTTAAACGACAAAAAGCTGTAAAAGAGCATGTTTTACATAAGCCAAACTTTCTAAATAATGGTTAAGATGGATGGTGGTTAAGGTCAAAGGTCAGAGAAGAAACGCTATTATTAGCCGTATTACCTCAGAGTAAGTAAGTACCTCCAGGTCTCCGGTTTCATGCAGTCGTTTTTATGTGTTTTGGTGTGTGTGAATGTGTGTCTGTGTCTCCGCTCTGTGATTGGTCGGCCACCAATCCAGGGTGTGTCCCACTTTCAGACCCAGAGTTGCTGGGATTGGCTCCTGCTCTTTGTGACCCAGAAATAGAAAAGTGTTTCAGTAAATGGATGTATGGATGGAAATTAACCCTCCCATCATATTCGGGGCAAATAGACCTGATTTCAAAGTTTAAAAATATTTTATCAATTTGAAACATCTCCTGTTTGGCTTAATTGGTGTAATCATCATATAAAAAAATGCAATGAATCAGTTCACATATATGTAGCACCACGTTTATGTCACAAAGATCCTGTTTGGGTGAAAATGACCCGTGTTAAAAGTTTAAAAATACAACTTTTTTGTTTCTTTGCAACAATGAGACATGATACACTGTTGTGTCACATTCACACACTCTCTCTCTTACACACACACAAATTGTTTTGGGGAACATTTGGGTTTCTGACACTTAAATGCATAATAAAAGCCCCCCGGGTCAAATTGACCTGCATAATTGATGTTCCTCTGAAACAAACATAACAAGAAGGTTAAGAGACTTTCATATTTGTGTGTCTTGTGTTGAGTTTGATATGAGACATTGAGTTTGAATCTTGCTCTTATCATTGCTCTTATCTTATCACCGTAGTTGCACCATGGCTTTAACAATGAACTTCTCCAGACGCCATTCTTTACATGTAATTACAGTAGCATCACCATTATAAACCATAGCTATTGTAAATAAAAATATAATAATAGCCCTTTAGGCAGATGTGGCCTAGTGGTACAGAGTTCGAAACCAGGAACAGTTTGAACCACCAATGTTTTTTGTGAAGCTGAGCCTGATCTCCATGGTCAGTAATAAGTGTGTGTGTGTGTGTGTGTGTTGACTCACTGTGTGTATATACGCTGTTTAAATGGGTTAAATGAGTGGAAGTGAGAATCAAGCTCAACCTCACACTCTTTCCTGTCTGCAGGACACCGACCTGATCATGACCTTTAACATCTCCATGCATCGCTCCTGGTGGATGGAGAACGGGCCGGGCTGCAGAGTGACCCCAGTGACCCCTCCTCCCTCCTGGGCCCCGGAGGACCACCGCTACATCAGCATCGCCGGGTGTCTTCTAGAGTACCAGTTTGTCGAGGTGGCCCACAGCTCCTTGCAGATCATCCTGGCTGTGAGTATTTCCTAGTGCACGTTTCTCCAAAATCTGCACTCGTGCCCCAAAAAACGGGACTAGTTAATTGGACCAAATCTGTAAATACCAGCAGAGGAAGCGGAGGGGCTTTGAGGGTCTGCTGGCTGGACTCCAGTGTTGCTATCGCCAGAACGCAGGCTTTTAATGGGAGCGCAGCGTGCCGCTTTCTTCCGGGTTCTTTCTTCTTCATCTCTTCCATTACATCCGAAACCTGCTTCTTTCACCCCAACCCATTTACTTGGCATCGTCAATGCAATAAATGAAGTGAATCCCTCCAGTAAGGATATTGTAATTCTCCGATTACAAGCCTGTTGAAGAATCTCCCTCGGCTCTTATTTTTGTACAGAGATCCACGGTTTCACACGCCACATGAAAAAGTCCCTTGTGTTGTTGGACGTTTGTTCCGTGTTGTGGCGTCCACTCTGCTCACTTTAATCTCATAATGGTTGAGAGGAACAAGAAAGTATGAGAGCATCATTTCAAAGCTTAATCTAATTGCCGTGGTTTGTCGCAATGCTTTATCAGATTAGCTTCGGAGGGATGGAGACTTTACGACCAAGCGTGGTGGTCTCAGAAACAGACCACAATCAAGTAGCTTTCACCCTGATGTTTATAGACTGTCCCCAGTTATGGAGGATGTTCCTTGTGGAGATATTATATAGCAAAGAGCTTTGGATGAAGTGGAAGTCCCCAGTGGGAGCTTTCAGTGGCTTTGTGGTGGCTCTTCTCCAGAGAGAAGAGCAGAAACAGCTTGTCCCTTATTGATGTCGTCTAGGCTATAGAAGCCATTCACATTCGGAGGTGAACCATTTCCCCAGACTGTGTTAAAAATACATTTATCAGTCTCTCCTTCACTGGCACCCTGTAATTACGAAGCTGATACTCAGAATTCCTGGTCCGCCACCGGGTTGCGTGAAGATTTCACACGTGCCGTGTAATTACGCGTGTGTTGATGAAACAGAATCGTAGTGTGAATGACAATATTGAAGCGCACCTGCTTCCCAAGGCAGCTGAATGGGTTTTCTAGATTTGTCTAGATGGGATTTTTGGTGGGAATATAAGAATAAAACTCTTATACGTTACTTGGAATTATCATTTTCATGTTGGTGACGTCAATCCATTGGAAACTCCAATCCATCAGACGAGCAAATCCATCTCCCCTGCCAGTAAGCAACTGCTGAAGACACACAAAGCAAATGCCAGAAAGAGTGGGTGAATTGTAATAAAGTTCTGGATCATTACAGAAAGTCTACAATTGACTTTAATTTAAGCAAGAGCAACATCTCTGTCAAGTCGAGCTGTGGAATCGAAGAAAAGTCGGGCAGCAGATGAATATGTCGGAGATTCTTGGAAGCAACAGTGTGAATTTAATAATGAAATGAAGTTCCAATGAATTAATCTGGTGAACTACGAATCACACACTCTGTGATAGTCAGGACTACGATATATTTCATATGTAGTTATTTTGCATTTTAACAACCGGTTGACAGAATAAGTGCAAGAATGAAGAATATTTAGGCATGTAGGAAGCATTTCTGCAGCTGAGACACAAGCTTTAAAATCCTGAAATCTCTTTAAAGTTGTTAAGCTAAGTTCCTCAAAATAAATAATTTGTAATATTTTTCGGCAAATTCCAAGATTTAAGTAAAATTGTTGGGTGCTCAGGTGAACCTGGAGTGTCAGAATCAATATGACAATGTCTGATCCAGCCGCTTGTGAACATTTAGAAGGACATGTCCACGTCAGCAGATCCGAGCAGTTCATCTCACACTCTCAGGGCGTTTTAGTGTAAAACAAGGATAAAGCCTGAGGTTTATTGCCAGCACTTTGTGTGTGGTGCCTTTATTGAGACATGGTTGGTTTGTAGAACTCATGAAGTTGAGACTAGTAAGTCTAGAATTTTTACCCGTTAGATGTTCCTGTTCGTTCTAGGCCTCTATTAGTATAGTAAGTACAGACTCGTCTAAGTACTATCATGTACACCAATTTATCCCTAAAATCTGTATTGAATAGTTTAACAAGAATGGTAATTTAGCAAATCTTTTGAAGCTTCTTGCGTTTGGTTTTGACACGCCCGCATCTTGTTCTAATGCTAGTGTCCATATTGAAAATCACTTTGGTTTATTAAACAGTTGAAGCCCAGCAAAACAATGGACTTTTGGACCATGAAGCCTCCATGTCATGAAGACCAGCATCACCTGTGAAACTCATGAGTCATCTCTGGTGGAGATAAACAGAGTGGCTTTTCAAGACTTTGACAACTCTGTTTGGGGGGAAAATGATATTTGGCTGTCATTTGGATGGACATTTTTGGCTAGAGTTTCTGTTTTTATCTGATTCTGTGGTTTTTAATCCGTCTGTATTCTGGGTTACACTCTATTTGCCTGGTATTCTGGCTCAATTGTAATGTTTCCCGCTGGTCCGGATTCCCAACTGTTTTCCGACTAAGTTTCTACCTGATGAAAAGAAAACTTGAATTGCATACAAACCTTGTATGGACTTTAATTCTACACTGTAGTTCCCAATGCAGATTGCTCATGGATCACATGGTTCTCCCAAATTATTTGGATGGCACATTGACTAGTTGTATTGCAATATGGCTACAGTGTTTTGTTAACTTCAAGATGATAATGTAGCGTTGAATCTGAATGAGATGCTTGTCTTTGAGACTCGCAGGTTCAAGCACTAGCTACTGTACCCAAAAAATG
Organism: Paedocypris sp. Pulau Singkep; assembly: GCA_017309775.1. Taxonomy (NCBI): domain Eukaryota; kingdom Metazoa; phylum Chordata; class Actinopteri; order Cypriniformes; genus Paedocypris; species Paedocypris sp. Pulau Singkep. The sequence goes on from MU204386.1 coordinate 3,798,987, forward strand.
CTTTTACGTTGCAAACAAAAAACAAAGATCTACTGTATTCACATCAGAAGAGTTTTCTTGTAAAATTGTTTGCTGATGTGTCATGTGTAATAATGTTAATGAATGGATGACGTGACAGATCTATGTATGTGTGGTCGCATTGTAGTGTTCAACAAGTAAGTAACAAATCATGATTAATTTTGGCACACGCCGTTTCTGAATCGTAGCTGCCGTCTTGATCTCGCCGCTCATTTGTGAAGCCATGTGACCCCTGATGTTTATTCATGAGCTGTTTTCGCTAAAAAGCCAGTCTTTTGAAGCAACTTCTTATAATTGGACTCCGCAACTTGTCAGTGTCTGTTTTTTCCTGTCGCACAAAACGCTTCTAGATCCTTCCATCCCTCGCCAGCTTCACAAGAAGAAAATCTGAAGCGTTTAGTGGTGTGCAGACAATATTTTCAGTCATCTCATCATCTCCCATATACATAATGACGCGCTTTGTTCCCCACAGAGGAATCGGGGTGTCGAAAAATTGACTTGTTCATTATTTTCTCCCGAGGCGAATAAGTGGCTCTTTGATCGGTTAACTACGGAGAAAACCGTCCCCCGCCATCGCCTTCCTCTCTCATCTCCAGACAAGAACCCAATTGATCAGCAAACTTTGCTGGTATTGTGGTTCTGCAGACCACAAGACGATTGACAGAACACAAAGAGCCCGAGTAATCATTTCTTATCACTTATTTATTAATGAAAATAACCTGGAGGTTAATTCCATTCAGCGGCATGAAGATGGATGTGGCTGGTTCAAAGGCTGTTGATGGGAACTCCAGTAATGACAGCTCGATCTTCACGCACACTGAGATAATTATGTGGACCGCTCAGAAGGTGTCGGAGAAGGAACGCTGTCATTTCCCCCTCCAGGCCCGCCCAACCTGCCGGGGGCTGAGAAAAGCGCCTTTGCTTCCATTGTTTATCCGCCTCTGAGCAAAAGTGCAGCCCGACAGTTAATTAGGTTTCCATCTCAGCAGAAGTGGATGCGGAGCTTTCCACCGTCCGTTTACAAGCCTCTCACGCATTAGTAAGGCTGCACGCATCATTAGTCTGTAAGGGAGCGTCTGAAAAGGAGTGGGATCCGATTCGGCTTGTGGTGTGAGATCACGTTGGAAGTCTCAACCTGATTATCTCACAATTGCCCTTTTTGGACTTTGTAAGCTTAATATTGGGTTGAGATCCGTTTCAGTTATTTTTTTGTTTTTTTAGGTGGTATTGGTTCTGAAATGGCAGTTTTTTTTGAGGGTTTTTGGGGATTTTTTTTTGCATTGGTCCGGAACTAAGAAATGCGCTTTATGAATAAACTCAAACTTAAACTTGAACTTGTTCCACGTATTCTTAACCGCTTTTCCATTTACGGGAGATAAGCAGTGGTGTAAAGTACTTGAGTAAAAAGACTTTTTCAACAACAAAAAAACAAACAAATAAACTTTAGTATTTTACTTGTACTGAATTTAGGCTCAAAAAACACCAAGACATGTGGAAAAAGATGTGGAAATTCTTTATTTTTTTTCAACAGTTTTAAAATGGCAGAACACAATAAAATAAAAATAAAATAAAAGAATAAAAAGCCAGTCTTAGTCAAACTCAAAAGTCCAAAAAAGTCCAACCACTAATTTACATTCATAAGATTCAGCTCATAAATGGCATCCAGTACCTTCGGCATCCTGCAGATGGCGATATCACCTCATTCTCCCAAGAAATTAACCACGGTAGAAAAGATGCCGACTTGTCATGCACAATCACAATGTAATGAGGTACTTGTCCATTCAAATGTAGTGGAGTAAAGAGTACAGATCACAAATGTAGTCAAGTATAGAGTAAAAGTCGCTTATATTTTTTTTGGATACTCAGTACAAGTACAAAGCAGCCAAAATACTCAAGTAAAGTAACAAAGTCAATTTACTCAAGTACTTAGCACGACTAGATAAGTGGCTATGGGCGATAGCACTTATGCTAACTAGTGAAACATCTACAGCACATGTCCAGGACCTTCATGCGCTTACTTTGTGGACACCTCAGCGGACTTTAAAGTTCTTCCGACCCGTGTGCAGATACTGACTCGCGTGACCTTACCCAAGGAGACTGCAATCGTTTGTTGGACGACTTGGAGCAGGTTCTTGCTCGGTCTCCTTGGCTATTTATACGGAGGTGCACTGTGGGAAAGAGGGGAAAGCGAGGGGAAGAGAGCAGTGATGGTGGGATAAGACTTCTCATCTGTGATTAATGCTGTGTCCCTCACCTGCTGCCCTGATGCTGGGGAGGTCTGGTGTTCTGCTCCTGGCTCAGCGCTGGATTCTGGGGTCGGTGCAGCTGAGCGGATGGTGTATATACTCACTCTGCTGCTCTCACCACTGTTCCCGGGCAGATTTATCCTTCACTGTGAAAAGGACGGAGAGAAGATGCTTGCCAGTTGGCCCGGCCCTCCTGGTCTAACTCTGTCTCTCTCTAACTCTCTATCTCGCCCTCTCTCTCTCTCACTCTCTCTCTCTCTCTCTCTCTCTCTCTCTCTCTCTCT